>JAQGDQ010001173.1:0-57486 GCA_030141605.1 Tubiluchus corallicola | reverse complement strand
CCCAACATCGTTTTTGTCAACCGGAAGAAAGCATCCGACCAGGATAAAGATAAATGAATATTTTTTAAATAGTAAAGGTACACCCCATCGGGATAAAGATAAATGAATATTTTAAAAAGTAAATACACTTCAGTCTCTGGCAATTTTAGTCTAATAGTAAAGCGCCTCAGTTTTTTCTCTTTGTACATCTAGTCTAGATAAAAGTAAAATTTTAAATACCCTATTGTCAAAAAAGAAATCTTTCAATAAAAATGTGGCTAATGCAACTTGTGAGTTTTTGGGATTATATATATATCCTCACCTAAAAAATACTGACTCGTTGAAATTCGTGCAGACTAGAAGGCTGCAGGCATTCAATTTTATCTAGACGGCAGCTGTCCTACTGTCTGCTTGCTGTACATTCCAACGGGCTTTTTTTTTAAAAACAGGTACACGCACTTAAATAGTCGCGGGTGTCACGTCTCGCAAGTCAATTAACGGATTAAGCCCTCATTAGCTAGGTAGTCGAGTCAATTACCGGATTAAGCAATAGACACGTGCCCGCCTTGGCGTCTGATCAGATGAGTGCATTCGTTGCGGGTTTAAACATGCGAGTTAGTACAGATAGAAAGATTTTTACAAAATAGACACGTGCCTGCCTTGGCGTCTGATCAGATGAGTGCATTCGTTGCGGGTTTAAACATGCAAGTTAGTACAGATAGAAAGATTTTTACAAAATGAAAAGATAATTTTAACTAACATTAGTTATTATTGTTCTGTCGGATAAAAAAGTGGATGACGACCAAAGATCAGACTCTGCATTAGGTAATACCGCATCATCATCGTCGTCATCATCATCATCATCATCGTTGGATACAGTTGACAAAAAAATAAAGAAACCCAGAAATTAATCATGCTCGGCGACGCGTGAGTAGACTGTATGTTACACGCGGTAACGTTCGTGCTAATGGTCGGCCCGTGCTAACAATCGTGCTCGGCGGTGTGTGCGCGTGTGAGTAGACTGTATGTTGCACGATGCGACCGCATTGGATGGAGCGAAGAAGGCTTTTTCGGTGACGGCATCCATCCATCTCGGATAAAGGTAGGATAAAATTTTTAAAAATTGTATTGCAACTTAGACGCGCATAAAAGAACATTCTAACCCGGATGAGGGTGGGGTAAAATTTTTAAAAATTGCAAGGCAATTTAGACTCGCATAAAAGAACATCCTAACCATTTAACGACGACGACGAGACTGCTGCACGTGGGTAGAGAAATCTTTTAGCCCATTATCTAGCTAGCTAGGCGGCGAGAGTCGATTACCGGATTAGCCACAATTAGGGTGGAGCAAGCAAAGTGCGCAGCGAGCGCGTGTCGAACGGACGACTGCATTTACCGCGGCGGGGGGGGTGTTCTCGCCGGGCGCACCCCCCCCCCCCCCAAAAACGTGCGCGAGTCCCAACCGTCACTCCTAATCCTTAAATCGAGCACTTAACTAGCGCAACAATAGACCCACTTCACTTTTTTAGGGGGGTGATTTTTGTTCCCACCCCCGGCAGTCGAGGGGGGCGTGGCCCGTCGACCAACCGTCACTCCTAATCCTTAAATTGGTCACTTAACTAGCACGACAATAGAGCCATTTCACTTTTTTAGGGGTGTTTCCGGATTTTCGCACTTTTTTAGGGGTGTTTTTCCCCACCCCCCCGGGGAAATCCCCACCCCCCGGGGAAATCGGCCAGAGGCAAAACATCTATACTACTAAGGCATGGCTGATCACGTTCTTATAAATAAAATTTAAAAGATCCTAATGACTATTTTATCTGTCATCTGGTAAGTAGTTATACTAAAAATCTATGGTGGATACTATGCAAGGTGAATACTAGGGCCCTATGTAAGAGAGAAATTCGAGGGGTGCTGCAAATTGAACATTCCAATCCCATAAGAAACTTTAGCAATACTTCAAGAGAATGTGAAATCTAGTTTCATATTTTAAAATATGACAATTAAAAGCATTTTTCAAAAGAAAGGTTCTCATGATTTGCAGGATTTTTTGCTTTTGATCGGCGCAATAGTCGCACGATTAAGTTAAATCTAACAAAAACATCAGCTTGTGAAAAGTAAATCTGAAACACTTCTCATCTCTGTTAGATCTGGCCTGCAGATGGAACGAATTCCTTAAGAAAGCGCTTGCTTTGCGTAGAACATATTAGATGATCACATTTTGCAAAAATTTCTGCTTCTGGTCATGGCGACGATGATGCGCGGAACTGGACGGCTAAAACCCATCCGGTATACCACCCTTCTTCCAATCAGAGACAGCGGAGAGTTGACCGTTGTCCGTCACTTCGATGGCCTGGACGACGCACTCGCCAATGTCGTGAACTAAGATCTCGTGACCTCGAGAGACCAAAGTTTCTACATCATTCTGTAAATGTGAAACGAGAGTAAGTTTTTGCGACATACTTTAAACTTTCCTTTCTTCTCTTTGAACGAAAAGCCATTAAAAATTGTCGCTTACCGGGGAGAATCCGTCTTCGTATCGCACTTGATTTGGCAGCAGTTGATGATGCAACCGTTTGGCATCTATGGAGTCAGCGAGATCCAGACCAAACCATTTTCTATGCAAGTAAACCTGAAAGAGACAGCAGACAATTATGCAACTGTGAATAGAAGCAACAGCAAATACAAGAGGCAGCGAGATCAGACATATATATATATAGGATTATAGGATTATGTATAGGATACACAAATCTCTATGGAAAAATATAGTTTCCATAGAGACTTAGACAAAGTTTTAGACGAGTTAAACACTTAAAAATTGGAATACCAGATCAATATCGATTACTAATAATGATATAGATTTTAGAATATTTTTAGAAAATAATGGTAAATAAATTACAAATTTTAATTTAATTAATTAATTTACTAACACTCAATTTAAATTTACAGACAGTGTACGTGCATATGTACATTACAATACAATATAAAATTACATAGATATTTAATGACATTTTCTGCAATAACCATCTCCTTCAATTTGCACGTTACACTAGTCAGCGATATACTTGTCCACAGCTGTTTAAATCAGAACTTTTGCCTTGCTTAAAATACTGGGTTTACATCTGTCAGTTTCCATAGTGTAAGTAAAACACCATTACAGGAAGACTTTTGAAAGGTAATTCCGAGAGGGTACACATAATACACAGGCAAGTTTTTTGTAAAATGTGGCACGAATTTCATCAGGAGATAAACTTTTACTTTAAAAGTATTACTAATACTATTACAACTATTACTCCAAGAAATTAAGAACGAGTTAATTCTTTACAAATGCAAACAGGGGCGTCGTGCACCCAAAAAAATTGGGGGGGGGGCCCGACTATAATGGCGGATTTTAACTGTTTAAATTTGAATTTTAAATTTTGAAAATTTAATTTTGAAAAAAATAAACAGTATTTTGCGCGCAAGAAAAACGATTTATTTAACATGGCATTTAACTAAAAGCTATAGCAACGGAAACTTAATTAAAATTAAAAATTAAATTAAAATTTAATTAAGTATTTATCAGCTGTCAGGAATCCGACGCAGAGCATCAATATCCTTTACGTATTCCAACCAGGACTTATCGTTGAACCACTGACCCTGAAATGATCTCGATTTTCCTCCAATTTTGGTCTTTGGGTATGCATCCACTACGTCCCGCAATGGCCCGCGACGGATGTACTCATCCTTTTGGATTCGTTCTGTTGGAATCGACGTTACAGTAGATACAGACGCCGTAGAACCTGTGTCGGGAACACTGTTGGACTTGAAAAATGAAGTCAGATTGGCCTTGACATCGTTTAAGAAATATAGCTAAAATCGCAGCGAAAACTAGCAAAGATTTTCCTAGCAGCAGAAAAATGATGAAATGTGCTCAAAATCACGCCCTTTTATGCAGCAAACTCGTGGGAAAGAGTCACTAAGGAGTAGCAAAGAGTCGTTAATGTCCAATCAGGAGGTGGCTGAGCCGTGGCTCATCAATTGGTATCTCCCAAACCGACTCTCTGGTACTAGGCTAGCTGGACAAACTGGCTCTCTGGTACTAGGCTAGCTTAACATGACTTCAATGTTTGCATTGTTTTTGCTCTATTATTTCATTTATTCTCTATTATAACACACTGCTGAACGAAGCTCGAGTGCTAACTGAGCCGTTTTGTTAACTAACAGTCTTTTGTGCAAAGACGCTAATGCTACTCAACGAGCTGCTTTGTTAACTGTTCCTGCCTGCCTCCTGAATAGATTACATGCAAACAAATTAACTACATCCTGACTTTCAGGTAAACACATACTCATGCGCATTTATGGAGCGCTGGCCGCGTGTCAAAAAGTCGGAAATAAATTTGCTTACCGGTCTCATTACGAGCCGCTGACGCACTTCAAATTTTTGACATTTTCTAAAAAAAATTGGGGGGGGCCGGGCCCCTATGGCACGACGCCACTGAATGCAAACATAGTCTAAATTTGTGATTTATAAATGTTAAAATTAGATTCTTTAAGGGCTGCTACACACTACGGCTTTCGTAATTTTAGTTAATGCTCTTTTACAGTGTTAATCTCTAATACCGTTTACACTTAAAATAAAACAAGCCCTGAAATTTGTTACCCTCCGTGTGAAAAAGAAGAAAAAATAGTCCCACACCACTGACAGGCTTCAGGTACTACTGATCCCCAGTTGATTCTAATATCCTTTATTTAGATTAGATTTCCAAATCCAGGTAATAAAGTCACAGGTAAAAAAGTTACAGGTAAAAAGACACAGGTAAAAAAAATCACGGTCATGGCTAAAAACTCACAGGTAAAAAAATCACGGTCATGAGTAAAAAAATCACGGGTAAAAAAGTCACGGGTAAAAAGTCACAGGTAATAAAGTCATAGGTAATAAAGTCAAAAGTCACAGGTAATAAAGTCACAGAAAAAACTCGCAGGAAACAAGATTCACAGCAAAAAAGAAATAATCCCAACCCCTGTCACCAGATCTCTACCTAATAAACTGAATTTTACTGAAACTATTTCATAGTTGCACATACCAATAATGAAGCCAGATTTCACAACTTATATCGTTGCAGCCAGCTAAAAATACAATACACACTTATACGACATTCATATCCCATGACGGCTAAAACAGTTTTTATGTTAATTTTTTAAATTTATTTTAAACGTTAATTTTTTGACTTGTGTGTATGAGTTAGGACGTCCTGAGTTTGCTAAGCCCGTGTACGGGGGAGACATTTTCCGCTGCCTCGAGCATAAAAAAGGGTCTTTCATTAATAAACAACCTACAAGTTCAATAAATTTTATAATTTTTTATTAAAAATCAACGCTTCAACAAACCACACTATAGCAGTCAACTTTGGGTAATAAAGAATGATTTAAGAAATCTGGAATAGACCAAAAACATTATGACACAACTATAATTTTATTAGAAATGTTATAAAATTCGTTGATATTCTATGCTCTTGATCAAAGTGATGCCAGTCTTATTAGAAATGTTAAAAAATTCGTTGATATTCTAAGCTGTTGATCAAACTGATGCCACGCCTATTATTCAGAATTTAAAAACTCTAAGGGTCTTTCTTCTTCTTCTTCTGTTAGAGAATCTGCTAGCAAATGACAAAGTGCACACAGAACATCCATTTCAAGTAGTTCACTCACATTGTTTCACATTGTTCAACCGTGTATGTACCACTTCAGGAATGTTGCAAAGGTTTCCGCTCAATCCCAAGTAGTTCACTCACATTGTTTCACATTGTTCAACCGTGTGTGTACCACTTCAGGAATGTTGCAAAGGTTTCCGCTCAATCCCAAGTAGTTCACTCACATTGTTCAACCGCGTGTGCACCACTTCAAGAATGTTGCAAAGGTTTCCGCTCAATCCCAAGTAGTTCACTCACATTGTTCAACCGCATGTGTACCACTTCAAGAATGTTGCAAAGGTTTCCGCTCTATCCCAAGGAGTTCACTCACATTGTTTCACATTGTTCAACCGTGTGTGTACCACTTCAAGAATGTTGCAAAGGTTTCCGCTCAATCCCAAGTAGTTCACTCACATTGTTCAACTGTGTGTGCACCACTTCAGGAATGTTGCAAAGGTTTCCGCTCAATCCCAAGCAGTTCACTCACATTGTTTTACATTGCTCAACCGTGTGTGTACCACTTCAAGAATGTTGCAAAGGTTTCCGCTCAATCCCAAGTAGTTCACTCACATTGTTCAACCGCGTGTGTACCACTTCAAGAATGTTGAAAAGGTTTCCGCTCTATCCCAAGTAGTTCACTCACATTGTTCAACCGCGTGTGTACCACTTCAAGAATGTTGCAAAGGTTTCCGCTCAATCCCAAGTAGTTCACTCACATTGTTCAACCGCACGTGTACCACTTCAAGAATGTTGCAAAGGTTTCAGCTCAATCCCACGTAGTTCACTCACATTGTTTCACATTGTTCAACAGTGTGTGTACCACTTCAGGAATGTTGAAAAGGTTTCCGCTCTATCAAAAGTAGTTCACTCACATTGTTCAACCGTGTGTGTGTACCACTTCAGGAATGTTGCAAAGGTTTCTGCTCTATCCCAAGTAGTTCACTCACATTGTTTCACATTGTTCAACTGTGTGTGTACCACTTCAGGAATGTTGCAAAGGTTTCCGCTGTATCCCAAGTAGTTCACTCACATTGTTCAACCGTGTGTGTGTACCACTTCCGGAATGTTGCAAAGGTTTCCGCTCTATCCCAAGAACGCCGTGCTCAATTAATGCAATTAACTAACAAAGGTTGTCAAAACAAAATTTTCTTGAAAGCCATTTTAAAGTCTGGACTAGAAAATGCGTATATGATTGGATTAAAGGCTGTTGTTGATGAAACTATTGTTGATGTTAATTATGATTGTTGATAAAACCAAGTGAAAAAAGGATCAACGTTTCGCGTTTCCTTCTATAGGTCGACACATAAATAAATGTGTCCTGAATGAACTCGGGTCCCCAACATATGACACCCCCAATAAGGAACAAACAGCTTACCTAGAAGAACGGAGTTTGCGGCAAGCCTGTGAAATGTGAACAGAGCTGCAATGAAAGACACGACCACTGACAAGGGTCTACAGCAGACCTTCCCTTTTTATAAGCTCAGGTGTGCACGTGACTAGTGGCCTTTACCAACACAAGGTCAGAATACGAGTCTGTGCCAGATAAAGCCTTGTTCACATGCACACCTGAGAAGTTTACTGTTTTCCCCTGCCAGTATTACATTTCATCTCATCACAGCCCTGCAGTACACTATGTACGTGTACGTTTGTGTACGTGAGAGAACAATGCCGCATATGCCTAATTATTAAACGTTTGAATTGCAAAGGTAAACTTACACAGCTTGTATGCTGCACTTCACTGGTGTCAGATAATTGTTCAGCAGGTAACTAGATATCTATAAAATTAATATTATGCTCTAATGTAAATAATATTTTATCGAATCAATCTCATGTCGATTGCTTGAAGTACATAATTATTGTGCTCGTGCTTTTAACAACATTCGTCACGCTTAAGGGTTTATCACCTCTCGTTATTGTGCGCGTGCTTTTTACAACATTCATCACGCTAAAAGGTTTATCACCTCTCGTTATTGTGCTCGTGCTTTTTACAACATTCATCACGCTAAAAGGTTTATCAGCTCTCGTTATTGTGCTCGTGCTTTTAACAACATTCATCACGCTAAAGGGTTTATCAGCTCTCGTTATTGTGCTCGTGCTTTTTACAACATTCATCACGCTAAAGGGTTTATCACTTCTCGTTATTGTGCTCGTGCTTTTTACAACATTCATCACGCTAAAGGGTTTATCACTTCTCGTTATTGTGCTCGTGCTTTTTACAACATTCATCACGCTAAAAGGTTTATCACCTCTCGTTATTGTGCTCGTGCTTTTTACAACATTCATCACGCTAAAAGGTTTATCAGCTCTCGTTATTGTGCTCGTGCTTTTTACAACATTCATCACGCTAAAGGGTTTATCACCTCTCGCTACAATAAAACATCTGCTACTTCTCTGGCTATCTCTTCGGTTATTGGAGAGAAAAGTTATAGCATTCTTTATCAATGAAAGTGAATTACCATTGTCTGCACTTGCAAGTTTGTTGAGATGGTACGTGTGGTGTGATCACAAAGCATGCATCCTACTTCCAACGCTGATAATTTCGCTACTGTGAACACAAGTGAAAATGAATCTGCTTACTTAAGTAAACCTGTGATAGTGATAGCCGTTCTGTTGTATGCGTTGTCATGTATTGCTATAATTGCAGGAAACTTATTAGTTCTGATTGCAATTTATAAACTTCCTCGTTTGCAAACTAAAACGAATGCTCTTGTTGCATCACTGGCTGTAACTGATTTACTTATTGGGTTCACCACGTCAACAGAAATTATAGCGCTATTGTACTCAGTAGTGAGGTCAAGCCACGTGATGACCATAAAGTACATTTTACAGTATGGAACCATAAATGCAAGTGTGTTTCATCTATGTCTGATAGCAGTTGAAAGATACATAGCTGTTGTCCATCCATTCAAGTATCACAGCATCATGAGAAAAGAAGCCATTGGTGCTGCACTTTGCGTTACTTGGATTATTGCATTAACTGAGGCTACAATTACTGTTTACTTCAAATTCATTCTCAACGCGCAGACTCTGACCTTTGAAAGTTGAATCTTTACCTTAAAACTTACCTAGTTTTATTGCAACACACTGAATATCTTACAGCAGCACTGTACTCAATTTTCTTTCGCAAACAAATCAACACGCTCTGAAACATTTTTGCTGTTGCAAATTATGTTAGTTTGTGATGTATCAAACCCCCAAAAAACAAAACAAAACCAAATTAAATTTGACTTCATTTTGATCTTTTATTTACCAATGCTAACGATTCTTGCACTGTATGCTCTAATTTGGAGAACTGCAAGAAGGCACGTTTTACAGATACACAGTCAAGGTCAAGGAAGCCAGACAAGTGTGAGGCAGATGAAAGCAACAAAAGCGTTAGCCTTTGTTACCTTTGTTTTTCTGATATGTTGGGGACCCGAGTTCATTCAGGACACATTTATTTATGTGTCGACCTATAGAAGGAAACGCGAAACGTTGATCCTTTTTTCACTTGGTTTTATCAACAATCATAATTAACATCAACAATAGTTTCATCAACAACAGCCTTTAATCCAATCATATACGCATTTTCTAGTCCAGACTTTAAAATGGCTTTCAAGAAAATTTTGTTTTGACAACCTTTGTTAGTTAATTGCATTAATTGAGCACGGCGTTCTTGGGATAGAGCGGAAACCTTTGCAACATTCCGGAAGTGGTACACACACACGGTTGAACAATGTGAGTGAACTACTTGGGATACAGCGGAAACCTTTGCAACATTCCTGAAGTGGTACACACACAGTTGAACAATGTGAAACAATGTGAGTGAACTACTTGGGATAGAGCAGAAACCTTTGCAACATTCCTGAAGTGGTACACACACACGGTTGAACAATGTGAGTGAACTACTTTTGATAGAGCGGAAACCTTTTCAACATTCCTGAAGTGGTACACACACTGTTGAACAATGTGAAACAATGTGAGTGAACTACGTGGGATTGAGCTGAAACCTTTGCAACATTCTTGAAGTGGTACACGTGCGGTTGAACAATGTGAGTGAACTACTTGGGATTGAGCGGAAACCTTTGCAACATTCTTGAAGTGGTACACACGCGGTTGAACAATGTGAGTGAACTACTTGGGATAGAGCGGAAACCTTTTCAACATTCTTGAAGTGGTACACACGCGGTTGAACAATGTGAGTGAACTACTTGGGATTGAGCGGAAACCTTTGCAACATTCTTGAAGTGGTACACACACGGTTGAGCAATGTAAAACAATGTGAGTGAACTGCTTGGGATTGAGCGGAAACCTTTGCAACATTCCTGAAGTGGTGCACACACAGTTGAACAATGTGAGTGAACTACTTGGGATTGAGCGGAAACCTTTGCAACATTCTTGAAGTGGTACACACACGGTTGAACAATGTGAAACAATGTGAGTGAACTCCTTGGGATAGAGCGGAAACCTTTGCAACATTCTTGAAGTGGTACACATGCGGTTGAACAATGTGAGTGAACTACTTGGGATTGAGCGGAAACCTTTGCAACATTCTTGAAGTGGTGCACACGCGGTTGAACAATGTGAGTGAACTACTTGGGATTGAGCGGAAACCTTTGCAACATTCCTGAAGTGGTACACACACGGTTGAACAATGTGAAACAATGTGAGTGAACTACTTGGGATTGAGCGGAAACCTTTGCAACATTCCTGAAGTGGTACATACACGGTTGAACAATGTGAAACAATGTGAGTGAACTACTTGAAATGGATGTTCTGTGTGCACTTTGTCATTTGCTAGCAGATTCTCTAACAGAAGAAGAAGAAGAAAGACCCTTGGAGTTTTTAAATTCTGAATAATAGGCGTGGCATCAGTTTGATCAACTGCTTAGAATATCAACGAATTTTTTAACATTTCTAGTAAGACTGGCATCACTTTGATCAAGAGCATAGAATATCAACGAATTTTATAACATTTCTAATAAAATTATAGTTGTGTCATGTTTTTGGTCTATTCCAGATTTCTTAAATCATTCTTTATTACCCAAAGTTGACTGCTATAGTGTGGTTTGTTGAAGCGTTGATTTTTAATAAAAAATTATAAAATTTATTGAACTTGTAGGTTGTTTATTAATGAAAGACCCTTTTTTATGCTCGAGGCAGCGGAAAATGTCTCCCCCGTACACGGGCTTAGCAAACTCAGGACGTCCTAACTCATACACACAAGTCAAAAAATTAACGTTTAAAATAAATTTAAAAAATTAACATAAAAACTGTTTTAGCCGTCATGGGATATGAATGTCGTATAAGTGTGTATTGTATTTTTAGCTGGCTGCAACGATATAAGTTGTGAAATCTGGCTTCATTATTGGTATGTGCAACTATGGAATAGTTTCAGTAAAATCAGTTTATTAGGTAGAAATCTGGTGACAAGGGTTGGGATTATTTCTTTTTTCCTGTGAATCTTGTTTCCTGCGAGTTTTTCTGTGACTTTATTACCTGTGACTTTTGACTTTATTACCTATGACTTTATTACCTGTGACTTTTTACCCGTGACTTTTTTACCCGTGACTTTTTTACCATACCGTGATTTTTTTAAAGGAAGACAGGATATTTATCGTGCACTACCCCTCTTTCAAATCCCATAAAAAGTATAAATTTTAACAAAATTAATACTGCAAAAGAATTTCTGATAATCAAATAATAGATTAAAAATTTAATTAACGGCAGGCGAGCACAACTATTGATAACATCACAAACTAACATAATTTGCAACAGCAAAAATGTTTCACGAGCGTGTTGCATTTGTTTGCGAAAGACAAAATTGAGCTACAGTGCTGCTGTAAGATATTCAGTGTGTTGCAATAAAACTAGGTAAGTTTTAAGGTAAAGATTCAACTTTCAAAGGTCAGAGTCTGCGCGTTGAGAATGAATTTGACGTAAACAGTAATTGTAGCCTCAGTTAACGCAAAAATCCAAGTAACGCAAAGTGCAGCAACAATGGCTTCTTTTCTCATGATGCTGTGATACTTGAATGGATGAACAACAGCTACGTATCTTTCAACTGCTATCAGACACAGATGAAACACACTTGCATTTATGGTTCCATACTGTAAAATGTACTTTACGGTCATCACGTGGCTTGACCTCACAACTGAGTACAATAGCGCTATAATTTCTGTTGACGTGGTCAACCCAATAAGTAAATCAGTTACAGCCAGTGATGCAACAAGAGCATTCGTTTTAGTTTGCAAACGAGGAAGTTTATAAATTGCAATCAGAACTAATAAGTTTCCTGCAATTATAGCAATACATGACAACGCATACAACAGAACCGCAATCACTATCACAGGCTTACTTAAGTAAGCAGATTCATTTTCACTTGTGTTCATAGTGACGAAATTATCAGCGTTGGAAGTAGGATGCATGCTTTGTGATCACACCACACGTACAATCTCAACAAACTTGCAAGTGCAGACAATGGTAATTCACTTTCATTGATAAAGAATGCTATAACTTTTCTCTCCAATCACCGAAGAGATAGCCAGAAAAGTAGCTGATGTTTTATTGTAGCGAGAGGTGATAAACCCTTTAGCGGGTTGAATGTTGTAAAAAGCACGAGCACAATAACGAGAGGTGATAAACCCTTAAGCGTGATGAATGTTGTAAAAAGCACGAGCACAATAACGAGAGGTGATAAACCCCTTAAGCGTGATGAATGTTGTAAAAAGCACGAGCACAATAACGAGGTGATAAACCCTTTAGCGTGATGAATGTTGTAAAAAGCACGAGCACAATAACGAGAGGTGATAAACCCTTTAGCGTGATGAATGTTGTAAAAAGCACGAGCACAATAACGAGGTGATAAACCCTTTAGCGTGATGAATGTTGTAAAAAGCACGAGCACAATAACGAGAGGTGATAAACCCTTTAGCGTGATGAATGTTGTAAAAAGCACGAGCACAATAACGAGCGGTGATAAACCCTTTAGCGTGATGAATGTTGTAAAAAGCACGAGCACAACAACGAGAGGTGATAAACCCTTTAGCGTGATAAATGTTGTTAAAAGCACAAGCACAATAATTATGTACTTCATGCAATCGCTACATGAGATTGATTCGATAAAATATTATTTACATTAGAGCATAATATTAATGTTATAGATATCTAGTTACCTGCTGAACAATTATCTGACCACTGAAGTGCAGCATACAAGCTGTGTAAGTTTACCTTTGCCAGTCAAACGTTTAATAATTAGGCATATGCGGCATTGTTCTCACACGTACACAAACGTACACGTACATAGTGTACTGCAGGGCTGTGATGAGATGAAATGTAATACTGGCAGGGGAAAACAGTAAACTTCTCAGGTGTGCATGTGAACAAGGCTTTATCTGGCACAGACTCGTATTCTGACCTTGTGTTGGTAAAGGCCACTAGTCACGTGCACACCTGAGCTTATAAAAAGGGAAGGTCTGCTGTAGACCCTTGTCAGTGGTCGTGTCTTTCATTGCAGCTCTGTTCACATTTCACAGGCTTGCCGCAAACTCCGTTCTTCTAGGTAAGCTGTTTGTTCCTTATAGGGGGTGTGATATGTAGTAATAAATTGTCATTTTGACTCTATTGTTCTGTTTTGTTCGGGTTCTCTTTTGGGTGAGGCGTGAATGACTTAATTGGGACATGCCGCAAGGTGCGGGCCGCGGTGCCATCCGTCCTGCCTCCGTTAAAAGCGGACAGTAGTCCAGTATTGTCAAATCGTGTTGCAGAAAATATTTCGCCAATAAAATATATTAGGCTTAGCATCATTTGCTGATTTTTAAATAAATACCAACTCTCCATAGCCACTTGTCATTTGCATCAAACAAGTCAACTCCCTTAAAGGACAAGAAAAGGCCTAGTTAAAGCAAGTCTCAGAAAATTTTTGCTAAAGAATTATAACGGCTAGAGGCAATCTTAAGCGTTTATCATATTCACGTTAAAAGAATTTCCTGTTTGTTTTCATTTTAAATACTCCCCCGAGACTGTCATGGCGGCGCCATATTAGATGGCGTCACAGAACCACGACACAAATCTTTATAGTACACGTGCTCAGAACTCACTGCGACTGTGTTCGAGTGACGTCATGCCACGTGATCAGTCACATGCTGGCTTTTCAATTGGCGGATTAAATGTAACATGTCTGCGCCAACGTTTACTGCAACGATTGAAATATTTTACAAAAATGGGAGTAAATGCGAAAACATGAGTACTTTATTTGCTTAAGATTATACTTAGGTGACATAATTTTTTATTGCGAATTTTCTGACGCTTACTTTGGTTGGCCATTTTCTTGTCCTTTAAGAATTTATGACAATACAGGCACAGTAAATAATTTAACACTTTTAGAACAGAAGTCTAATGTTTGTTCAAACTAAATAAATTGATTATAATGATTATTGAATTATGAATTTATTCCACAGCAAATCGTACATATATAAACATACATAGAAATATTTCGTTATATTTGTTTTTGGAAGAGGGAGTACATAGTTTAGACTTAGTATACAGACTTTTCCGTTTTTCTGTGTTGTTAATAAATCTCCTCACAACAACTAAGAATTTAATTTCACAACAAATTGGAATTTTATTTCAATTAAGATACAATTGTCTCAATTCTTAGAAGTTAATCATAAAGCTCAAGAACAAATTTGCAGATAAGACGTAAAACAATTTGATTATGCTGTACTTAAAAACATTTAAAGCCATCATATCTCAAGATTCCTGAGAAAGACTAGAGTGGGCAAAAATAATTAAAGGAATGGTGGCCAAGCTTTCTGGGAAGTTAAGCTTATTTCAATGTTTACGAAAAATGCTAGAAATATTTAGTAATAAAAACGTGATAAGCACCTCATATAATTAGTAAAATCACTTTCACATGTCACGTTCATTTCACGCTTGGGCGCTCTCATTTGAATGCTGATATTTCCACCAGTGACGTCACTCATCGAATGAAGAAAAAGTAGCGCACTGTTAATTTCCGTCAAAACTCAATATGTTTTTACAAAAAAATATTTAATTACCAAATATTTTTGCATGAACACAGCCTGCAGAAGTTGAATTAGTTTAAGCAACTTTAGCGCTTTTGGAAAGGCATTATGCAATTTCGAAAAGTCACAAAGTCTACCAGTTACGTCATAATATTCAAGTGAATGGGTGTCACCACTACGCCTGTAAATTTGTACACAGTGGTAGTATAAATATAACTTTATGCTTTGTAGACTGATTATTGCAAATTTCTTTGTTTAAGTAATAATAGTAGAATAAACCAACATGCTAAGTGATTTGTCCTTTCCGTTAAGTTACTCAGCTGAAAATTATTCATTGTTGGTTTATGATTATATGTTCAAGATCAAGCGATGTACTCTATAAAAACAAAAGTTTAGTACTCTCAAAAATCAATAAACTAGTAGTTTGCTACACTTGCTGGCAAAGTTGCCTTTAACGAAATACTACAGAAGGTGACGAACAGCATCTGCTGCAATGTCAGTGGAAAAATGAGGAGTCAGGGATTTTAACCTAGCTGAGGACAGGGTGGGAGCAGGCTTCGAAGAGCGCCCTGGTGATGAACTTATTGCAATTCCTCCTCAATAGTAATTATTGTGAATTACTTCTGCAGTGTGATGCCAGATTTGCACTGTTAAAATAAACACTAAACATTGAGTTAACGTAGACGACTAGATATAATAGACAAGTGAAAACATAGTGACAATAACAATACAAAACATGAAATGAAAAGTGATGATGATGACAACAAAAGTCTTAAAGGCCATTAGCAATAACCAAAATTTATAACCCAAAAACTAAAATATATTGCAAAATATCTAAAGTACAAAAATAGTCAACTAAACTAATATCGCTACGAAAAAATACTAGCGCATATCAAATGATAAAATAGCTACGATCGGTGTTGACTGACCTAAATTAGATTTAGATTAGATTAGATTTATTGACTAATAATTATAAATACACAGGGTAAGAACTTAACAAAGCGGAAATTAGTCCAACAAGAACAATAAACAAATTGCTCATGTAACAATTAAAATAACTTAAAACAATCAGACACAAAATTAATGACTAACTTAGTACCTTGGTGAGTGGAAATATTTAATAAACAGTCCTTGTTATATGGTTAAAACACTCTTATTTCTGACAAATGCATCTTGAACTGCACCATTAGCATCTAGTGCACAGTCACATACGCGCGTATGTCATGGTCTCTGCCTCCATCTTCCAGTTTCTACAAGAAGCCTATGAAGAGAAAACCTGCAACGAATCTCATCCTCTTCTGATATACCTGAAGTTTGAAAACAATGAAGGGCACTTAAGTGAAGGAATCATTGTTCTATCAGTTACCAAGCGGCTTCTTTCAGATGTGCGGACACGCTCTAAACGGTTCAACTTGTCAAGCAACAGGCGAGCAAACAGACAGCTGGCACCGGATATTATCACACTCTTATTGAATATATAACTACGGCCAAATCACGTTAAAAACACCGGTTCTCGTCTGATCACCGAAGTTAAGCAACGTAGCCTGGTTAGTACTTGGATGGATGACCTCCTAGGAATACCAGGTGCTGTAGGCTTGCGGGAAGTCCACACTGTATCTCGACACTAGGCGGAGGAGGTCAAGTGACCCAACGGCTATGTGTAAAGGAGTAAACCTTCCAAATCAGGAGTGGAGCCCCGAAGGCGGACCAGTGCAGCATGCTTACTGACTCCGGCAGCCAACCTGGTGCCAAACGTATCGCTTCGCTTTCCTTTGGACTACACTAGGGAGAATGAGAGGGGGTTCCTGTTGTCTGGGCAACTCAGGATCTCCATACACCTTGCCCAGGCGTGCGCCCCGGAGACGTTCAAGGATCGGACTGCTCAGCCACAGTCGACGCTGCAGCTCCATCAATGTGGTCAATAACTGACTCTCTTGGCGCACATTCCATTGTCTTCCGAGACAGGATGCCAACAACAACATTCAATTTACATTACTCATTATTAATGAGTTGCTCATTACTAATTACAATGCAAAATCTTCTTAAATGCCATCTTAAAGTCACTATTAGTAAAAGCATATATTATTGGATTAACAGCACTGTTGATAAATCCAATAGAAAAGAAATCTTGACTATTTCATATTTCTTTTTATAAAGCAACATAAAACTAAAAGTTTCGTACAAAGCTAAAGGACCCCAGCATAAGAGAAAAGCAAGGGTAACAATCGCAAGGGTTTTTGTTGCTTTCATCTGCATTAAACTTGCCTGACCATTCTCATACAATATTCATGCGATGTAGTGTTAAATACGTTAAAAAGCACAATAGCTATGATAACAAACTTTCTCTTTATGAACACCAAGTGCACAAGCAGAACAATACAATGCAATAGATGTGTAACATGCAAGATTACTTTCGAAAATTTGTCGATTCTGTTTCCTAGAGGCACAAGAATCATAAGCACTGGTAAATAAAAGAATAAAATATTGTCAAGAATTATCATACTCTGCATCTTAAACACAAATCTCAATATAATATTAATAACAGCCTGAATTATAGCTAAAGTCCAAGTAATGCAAAGTGCAGCAACAATGGCTTCTTTTCTCATGAGGGTGTGATACTTGAACAGATGAACAACAGCTATGCATCTTTCAGTAGCAATCAGGCACAGATGAAAAGAACTTGCATTCATCATTCCAAATTCCGCATCATTATATCAAGCTCGTTAATCTGACGATCTATCACACATAAAATGTTGCTCAATTTTGTAGCACATCTTTGGAACATTACGTGGATGTTGGCTTCAAAAAACTTGGTCAATTGTGTGCTCTATTTGAAGAATTTTGCTCACTTGTGCAGTTTCTCAGTTTCATGCTATTAATCATTAAGTTATCATTAAGTGAAAGCAATTCACATGAAAGTTTTTCGCATTAAGTTTTACAATTCACGCGAAAGCAACATTTTTTTGAAAGCCCATCTAAAATCAGTGCTAGACAGTGCATACACGATTGGATTAATGGCACTGTTGATAAATCCAAATATATATAAAGCCTGATTTATTTCATATTTAAGTTCGTAAGACAACATATAACAAACTGTCTGATACAGATAAATGGGACCCCAACATACCAGAAAAGCAAAGGTAACAATGGCTAAAGTTTTTGTTGCTTTCATCTGCATCACATTTGTCTGGCTTTCTTGACCCTGACTGTGTATCTGCAAGACGTGCCTTCTTGCAGTTCTCCAAATTAGGACATACAGCACAAAAATTGTAAACACTGGAAAACAAAATGCTAAAGTAGCATCGACGATAAATAGACCTGTATTGAAAATGATTATGGAAATAAAATAAATAACTGCCTCAGTTAAAGCAAAAATCCACGTAATGGAAAGTGCAGCAACAATGGTTTCTTTTCTCACGATGGTGTGATACTTGAATGGATGAACAACAGCCACATATCTTTCAGCTGCTATAAGACACAAGTGACATATACTTGCATTCACCATTCCAAATTCAAATATGTACAGCACCAATACAAACACTTGGTTTGACAACACAGCTGGATACAACACTGTGGTCACTTCTGCTGGTGTTGATAAACCAACAAGAAAATCAGTTACAGCAAGAGACGCAACAAGAACATTTGTTTTAGTTTGCAAACGAGGAATCTTACAAACTGCAATCAGGACTAATAAGTTTCCACCTATTATAGCAATACCTAATAGTATTAGCAGCAGAACTTTTATTGAAATCACAGACTTTGCTAAAAAAGTAACCCCACTTTCTGTTGTGTTCATGGTAACAAAATCAACCAAAAACGAAGACGTATTCATGTTCATATCATCGCATTCGAAAAAAGTCAGAAAGGTTTGCAACAGCAGAGCATTTTCATTGATAAACACACCTGTCATGAAAGACACAATGAACAGGTAGCCGAGCATTCAGTTGACTTTAGCAAATGTCTGTGTTGTATTTTCATTGCAATGACACATGGGAAAAACATTTACAAGAAAAGCATTATCAGAAATACAATCAAACTATATATACAGTCACTCTCACAATGATCCAATATAATGTCATTTATATTAACAAGTCACAATGATAATGTTTCTAGCCATAGAATTTTATAGACACAGAGCACACCGGCAGAACAATTCCTCTTTACTCTGCAAGTTTACATTGATTAACGAAAACATTTCAGCAATTAGGCAAGTGCAGCGTGTGTTGTTAGATGGCAGCCATAAATTTTCTCTAGCTTAGACAGTAAGTGTATGACGTGTGATTTCTGGCTGGATGTACTTCATAGATGCGTACAATACATATTACCACACCTACGTAAGTTTTGAATTCAATTTCAATTTTATTTCACACATAAAAATGTCCATAACGTTAGTTGGACACAATAAATGATAAAAGATAAATGAGAGTTAGTGGCTAAAAACAATTATAAGATTAATAGATTAAAAAATTATGTACACAGGTAAAGACTACACATAGGCCTGCAGATTTAAGTAAGTCTGAGAGATTTGTGAAATACACGAGTTATAATATATCTCATACCATCTGCTGTGAAGTTTACAAGTACAACATACATCAGATAGCCTGAAGCATCTCGGACAGGTGTTATCACATGCTTCAAGGCGTGATCTTATGGAAAATGAACATTTTCTTAGTAACACATCAAAATCAGGAACAGCAACATCCTCCGTCATTTCCTTTGCACTGGTAAGATAGTGAAAACAATTTCCTCATACAATTGTTATATTATACCATAACAGTATACCATAAAAAGAGAATGAGCTACGAAGCGCTAAGTTTCTCAACGAACATTTACATTATCTTCTCACTGCAAAGACTAGCTAAAGCAAATCTGAAAATGCCCACGCACGATAAAAGGTCGTTATAAACAAGAACAATACGTAATGTTTGATGACCATTCTCATACAATATTCATGCGATATAGTGTTAAATACGTTAGAAAGCACAATAGCTATGATAACAAACTTTCTCTTTATAAACATTAAGTGCACATGCAGAACAATGCAATGCAACTGTTGTGTAACATGCAAGATTACTTTGCAAAATGCCAGCAATTAGGTATATATTATATCAAGTGGCACAAAAAATGAGTCAAAGTTTGGACCATGACAGTATAAGAAGAAAATAAAGGAATAATTTGAAAATTACCACACTGATTAATACGTATGGCTATGTATAAATGCCAAAAACTTTAGGTCATTCCCTTATCAATTCCCTTGTCTGACACAGAGAAAAGGCACCCCAATACACCAGAAAAGCAAAGGTAACAATGGCTAAAGTGTTTGTTGCTTTCATTTGCATCACGTTTGCCTGGCTTCCCTGATACTGACTGTGTATCTGTAAGACATGCCTTCTTGCAGTTTTCCAAATTAGGGCATAGAGCACAAGAACCGTTAGCACTGGTAAATAAAATGTTACAGTAGCATCAACGATTAAAAGACTTCGTGTATTCAAAATGTATAGAAAAATAACATAAATAACTGCCTCAGTTAAAGCTAAAATCCAAGTAATACAAAGTGCAGCAACAATGGCTTCTTTTCTCATGAGGGTGTGATACTTGAATGGATGAACAACAGTTATGTATCTTTCAGTAGCAATCAGGCACAGATGAAAAGAACTTGCATCCATCATTTCAAATTGAAACAGGCATTGTAGGAGCATAAACACTTGGTTTGACCTCATGGCTGGATGCCACACTGCTGTCAATTCTGCAGGCACGATAAACCGGTCACAGCAAGAGATGCTATAAGAGCATTTGTTTTAGTTCGCAAACCAGGAATCTGATAAACTGCAATAAGAACCAATAAGTTTCCTGCAACTGTAGCAATGCACATAATCGTGAAAAACAGGACTTTTATCCCTATCTCAGGCTTAGCCAGAAAACTGTCCCCATTTCCTGTTACATCTGCTGTTGTAAAATTAACCAAAAATGAAGTAGAATTCATGATTCTAGCAGGTTTATATTTCGAAATGAAATGTGTTCTGTATTCGAAAAACGAAAGTCAGAAGACAGAACTGGATCAGAAGAAGATTTGCTGCCATTCACTTCACTTATTTTAGCGTATGATTAACACTACCATTTCATCTACCGTTGGTCATTCACGCATTACTGTTGGTGTGATAAACGAACCATTATTGCCATTAATAATGTCTTTCTATTCGTACGTAGACACAAAGCCAAATAGGCAATTATCTATCACAACAGTGTTATTATAACACGTTTAACTTTGCAACACTTCACCAATTAGGTGTATCTTCTTACGTACATATCACAATATTACGTACATATTTGTAAACACATTATTATGATTACATCGTGTTTTAGTAAGAAAGCTAATCATATTCATGTTTAAAGGAAAATAGGGTTATTTTCCATATTCTACCTCATTCTGAGGTACAGAAAAAGTATATATGTTAAGACCTATGATAATGCCGATTCGTTTTTGGTTATTAAATAATAGGATATTAACTTAATTAATAGCAGGCGATCGCATCTAATGATAACATCACAACTGCAGATAATTTTCAACAGCAAAAACATTCCACTAGCATGTTGCATGTGTTCACAAAAGCAAAAATTGAAGAGTTTCTAGCTAAAATAATAAAATAAGAGCAAAGTTTAAAAGTATAAGGTTTGCGAAAGAGATATTATGTAAGTATAACTTTGATGACATTTAAAAACAATAAGACTATAATAACTAGAAATTCTAGAGTACGTTCAATTTAAAAAAATACTGTCCCTGTAAATAATTTATTTTAATAAAGTCATATGGCTGCATGCTCCATTTCAAATTCGTTGTATAGTTTAGTGCACTTTCTCTATTTAAGACTAATTGCTCTGTAGACTTGGAAACGCAGCCTATATGCTCTGTTTTTAAAATCTTGCTTACAATGAGTCCAATTTTAAACCAAGCTAATTTGTCTGCTGTACTGTAAGAATATCAAATAATTGAGCGCTCAATTTGCTACTGTTTCACCAAGATTATAGCACGGTAGTGTCTTGCTTTCAAGAATATTATTAAAGAAAGTGTCTTTAAGTTGTGTTCGAAAGTGAGTTCCAATTAACAAATGTTGTTCACGTGTGCACTCCATTTCAAGAATGTTAAACAATTGTGTGCTTTCGTATCAGAAATGTTGCTTACATGCATGCTTCAATTCAAATGTTGCTTACTTATGTTCCACTTCTGCAACGGTGGTCAGTTGAGTGCTGTTAGTGAAATTTCCTGACAATTTATGTGGAAACAAAATTTTCTTGAAAGCCATTTTAAAGTCGGTGCTAGAAAGCGCGTATATGACTGGATTAACAGCGCTATTGCTCAATCCAAGAACATATAGAATTTTTAATATGTCATCATATGTGTTTTCGTAGGACACTATGTAACAAAACGTCACATACAGAAACTCTGGGCCCCAACATGCTATATAAGCAAAGGTAACAATGGCTAAAGTTTTTGTTGCTTTCATTTGTACCATGTTTGCCTGGCTCCCTTGACCTTGACTGTGTATTTGTAACACATGCCTTCTTGCAGTTCTCCAAATTAAAGCGTATAATAAAAAAATCATAAACATTGGTAAATAAAATGCCAAAATGGCATCGAAAATTAAAAAGTTTTGAGACTTGAACACGATTCTGAAAATAACATTAATAGCTGCTTCGACGAAAGCCACAATCCATGTTAGGCAAAGTGCAGCAACAATGGCTTCTTTTCTTGCGATGCTGTGATACTTGAATGGACGAACAACAGCTACGTATCTTTCAGCTGCTATCAGACACAGATGATATATACTTGAGTTCACCAATCCCAATTGAAATATGTACTGCACCAGTGCAAAAACTTGATTTAATCTCAAAACCGGATACAACACAGCAGCAATTTCTGCAGGCATTGATAAACCAACAAGTAAATCAGTTACAGCAAGTGATGCAATGAGAACATTTGTTTTAGTTTGCAGACGAGAAATCTTAAAAACTGAAATCAGAACTAACAAGTTTCCTGCTGTTATTGTAATGCACGACAATGTGAACAGTAGAACTGTTATCACCACTTCATGCTTTGCCCCAATTTCTGTTACATTTGATGCAGTAAAATCAACCAAAAATGAAGTCGAATTCATGACCACAGTCAAGAATATAAGTCAAAACTTCAAGCACTATAACTTATCACAACGAAAAACAGAATGAGTTAGAACAAGCACTTAGTTTTTCAACGAGCGTTTATGTTACATTCTGACTGCAAAGGCTTGCTATGATAAATCTGAAAATACATGACAAAAGGCTGGTAGTAATAAATACAACATGTAATATTTGATGGTCATTCTCACACAGTATTGATGGCATAATGTTATAAACGTTGAAAACCACAATAGCTATGATACAAGCTTTCTTTCTATAAACACTAAGTGCATATGGAGGACAATGCAATGCAACTATTGTGCAACATGCATAAGTAGCTCTATTGGTATGCAGCAGCTGAACAGTAATAATGTTTTAGTAAACATGCATGCAGCACTATAACCATAGACCATTATAATTGCTTATATTGACTTAAATATGTTGCTAAGTGTGTGTAAACTTTTCAGCTGCGTCCATTAGATCAAGCTTATTAAGCTGGTGGTCTGCTACACATAAAATGTTGCTCAGTTTTGTAGCACATTATTGGAACGTTACTTAGATGCTCATTTCAAGAAACTTGGTCAACTGTGTGCTCTATTAGAAGAATATAGCTCAACCTAGTTTCCCAGTGTCCAGATGAGAGTCCACAATATAGTAACAAAAACACTAGAGAAAAACACAAACACAGCAGTTATATTTCAACATTAATTTAATTTAGATGTTTAGCTTTCAGTACATGGCATCTTCATCAGAACAAAAGAGATGACAGAAGGAAATATTGTGACAGGCCCATTTATAAGAACCTGTGAATGCATGACTAGACACAGACTTCAAATTATGCATTGTATACTCTGGATACAGAATGAATAGTACAGTAGTGGGATGAAGTAATAGAGTTGTCATAGGCAAAAAATAATTTAGATAAAATTGGTAAAAATACATTAGTATTTAAATTTCAGTCTATGAAGTATGGATTCTCTGTTGAGCCCAAAATGGTGATCCATTTGAGGGGTGCTGATCCAGGATAATTCCCTTTCTATGGTGCGCGTCGTGAGTGTTTTCAATGATACGGATATAATATATATATATATTATTACCACACCTATATAAACACATATTAACACACAGCAGGTGGAAAATAATCAACTGAGCCATGCGTTTGTATAAACACATAAACAGCATAAAAGCTGAAAAATACCATAAATTTATTAAGTCACATTTTAGAAATACAGGTAATTTATTTCTCGTGGTTTTTCTTGATAAATGAAAAGGCGAAATGCATCCATCATAACATTCGTTACCAAAACATCAAACTTCTGCAGGTACGAATAGTTTGTTTAGAATATTTTGTGAAGTTGCAGATGGGTGCAGGTGAAATTTGTTGCATATCACAAGGAAAACAATGAGGTTAGTTGCTCGTCCAAGGTGCTAAACTCGTCAAAATCGACTACATGCGTCCCAGACATCTGATTGTCACATTTGCCAAAAATTTATCATTCTATTCATTTGGTGCGACAATTTTTTGTAAATTAATGAACCGCACATGTTTTTTTTGGTCCAGTCTGTACAACCCAAAAATTATCTTAATCTTATATGTGAAAAATCATACTATCTCTCTTTTAGCTCCAAAAACAAATCACCTTATGTCCCTAAAACATTTAAGCTGACTAAAGGGCTAAGACCTGGGCTCAGTATGAACCAATATGGGAAACCTTGGCTTTATGGAAGAGTAATAAAATGCAGGAAATTCCTCCCTCACATCTTCTGCAGATTGACAGGGAAAAATGAAGCATGTTACAGACGTACTTACGGTAAAATTTACTATTATTAAGATAAAGCTAAAATGCGTGCATTTCACTTGCATTCACTCCTCTTTAAAGGAAAAGGCAAACCTTCTGCAGAGTTAAGCTTATTTCAATGGCTGCGAAAAATTTAGTAATAAATTTAGAAGGATTTAGTAATACAAGTGTGATAACCGCCTCGGGTAATTAGTAAAATCAGTTTAATGTCGTGATCATTTCCTGCTTGGCAACCCCATTTTCAATGCCCATTCTTCTTCCAATGACGTCATTTGTCCTGAAGAAAATTAACTCACTGTCAATACCCGTCAAGGATATAATAAGTTTTGACAAGAAAATTAGATAGCTAATTACTAGGTAGAGAGTTTTTGAGAATTTATTTGCTATGTTTTTCTAAGATTAAGAGATAATAGTAAATAAACACAACACTGAGTGACTTGTTCTTAGTTTTAATTACATGGACGCAAAAATACCCATTAAAGGCCTAATTGCAAAACCATATATTTTCTGAATGTTTACATTTTATATTTAGTTGCGCAATTAACACGGTGATACAAAAAGTCAGTAGAATTTTCAAATAATTTTCATTTTAAAGTCTTATAGTTTCCAAATCATAGCTTGTATCTAAAACTGTTCAACATAAAAACTGTACA
Source organism: Tubiluchus corallicola (assembly GCA_030141605.1). Classification (NCBI taxonomy): domain Eukaryota; kingdom Metazoa; phylum Priapulida; class Priapulimorpha; order Priapulimorphida; family Tubiluchidae; genus Tubiluchus; species Tubiluchus corallicola. Next base: position 32,227 of record JAQGDQ010001173.1, on the reverse strand, counting down.
GCATTTTTTCTTCATAAGATTTTGGGAAAAGTATTGAAATCGTCCTAACATTCCAAATTCGACAACTGTCTGCCCTGCGCTGGCTATTGAATTGACAGCCAGTACTCCCACCATGAATTTAGCGTGCGTGAATCAATAATTGTTTTATTAATTTCTTTACTTGCAACAGGTTTTTCACAGGCTGAAAGTTTGATAACTTATATACATTTTATCAATAATTGTACAGAACAGTTTTATCAATAAGTGTAAAGAAATTACCACCAGTTGCTATATACAACATGTACATGGTTGCTACCCAAGTGATAAATCCAGCTGTGAAACTGTTCAGAATTTCAAGAAACACAAAAACGCTGTTAATATTTTCCACTCTTTAAATATGTGTACATTCAATAGCATAATAACATTCAAGTGTGTTCAGAGTAAAGCTCACTGCCAGTGCTTGCTGCTGTCACATTTTGTGAAAATACGCCTGGAAGACAACAAGCGTTACCTTAATGTGCTAATAATGGCCTATTCAAACTAATAGTTTCTGCAACTCTCTCATGTGAATCAGGGTTCAATAGATCCTCTTCAATTAGAGCAAGTTTTCCTTGAGAATCAACTTTTGCAAGGTGACTAAGGCGTCCATCAGCTTCTTCATGACATGCAACCTCTGCTTCATAAAATGTTTGAACGCTGCCGAAGTTCAAGACTTTGAGACAAAGTCCTGTGTGTGAAGTCAGCCACTAGGACACACAGAGCTGGGTTCTAATATGTTGGAAGAAAACATAAGTAAGTGAAATTAGCATTGAACTATGTATATAAACAAAAAGATAAGCAGTTGGACAAAAACAAATTTCGGTTATTTATTATTGCCTAAAGAGGAACAGATTTTAGGTAGGTCAAAGATGATGATGGTGATGGTGGTGATGATGGTGGTCATGGTGGTGGTGATCATGGTGGTGATGGTGGTGGTGGTGGTGGTGATGATGAATGACAATGATGGTGATAATGATGGTGATGGTGATGATCATAACAACAACAACAGCGACGGCGACGACAACGACGATAACAATCAATTATTTTTGCAGCCTTACACAGCGCTACACAACATCTCGGTACTGCTTACTAATTTACTGCTGCTGCTCTGTGCTGCTGTACTGTTTTTCTATAAGCAAAATTAAATAATATATAAAAATACAAAGGAAAAATAATACCTACAATTAACATATAAAAGCACAATGAAATACATCTTAAGACAAAAGCACAAAACTGCACAATGAGATACCAGTGAGATTACCAATAATACAAAATGTCTGATTGAAAGACATAAGTCAGTTTTCCGGAAGATTTCACTCCCTGTCTTGTTTAACACAGGTTAGTGAAATTTATTTGGGTGATTATTGGGTAGATCTCCAAGACGATTACGACACTAAAAATCTAACCCTAACCTGCGACACAGGACCACTTTCCCTGAAATTTAAGAAAAAGTTTGATTAGAAGTTAGACAGTAAACTGAATATAAATTTAAAGTTCATACCAGATTGAACTGCAGCGTACTCACATACAACTGGGGTGGCTAAAGCAGTACTTGAATCTTCTCTTTCAGCACCGTCGACTTCATTGCTAATATAATTATTCAATTATGATGCATGACTTCTGTAGTTTTCGTTGCATTTTATATAGAGCGGCTAGTAAAAGTATGTTTGTACGTGTTATTTATATGCTGTGCACGACTCCAGGAAACTTATAATGACATGTATACACGTAAATTTAATCACGCGTATTAAACCTGAATTACATGCGTCTCAGTTCAACTAAAAGCGTATTTATGACCTCTATTTTATAAATTCACTCATGCTATGATAATAAGCAAGATGACAGCTGCCTTTATAAAAGACCATTTCGGTCAGACAGTTTAATTTTACTTTGATTCGGTCAGACAGTTTAATTTTACTTTGTCAAACCGCCTACCGACGACTTATACGCTGTTCATTCACTCTAAACAGTTGTAGGAATTACACGCAAAAGAAAGTAAAGTACAGGGCGGATATTCCAGAGAAAGCAGTCCAATATGAGGAGCTCAATTCTATTTTTGGTAAGTCACCGTCAAACGCAGATAAAAGGCATTGTGTCAGAAAAGAAAAAATCTGCACAATGACTTTCGTTTGCTACTTTGTTTTTCTTACTTTTGTGAGAGTTACAGCGTTTTGGCTCAATTTTTATTGCAAAAGTGTCAAATTTCATGGTGACAATTGAACATTAGACGATTTTTGGTCAAAGTTGGACACTTTTTAAACGGAAGACAATGAAAGCTACTAAACATTGCTGGCAGGTAACTTCCTCAAATATACTCAACATTGTAAAGGAGTATCGATATTTTAGGATCTGACGCCACATAAGGACTCACACGTAGTCCAATAAAAGTTATAGATGACTATCGAAAACGCTTAAGTCTATTACGACGAATGGTTGATTTTTATTCTTTGAAAAAATATTTTGTCTGATTATAACGTTTTAAATTTAAATTCTTTAAATTTATGTACAAAGTTTGAATTTTTGTAAAAAATGCTCTCAGAGAGCCCTGAATTCAATTACTTTCGCCTCATCGATGCAAACAAATACTGAATTGAGTTTAATTTGCAGCAGTTTTCTAAATGTATGTACTTTTACATTTATATCGAAAACAAGAACACGTAATTAAAATATGCGCATAATTATTGATCAGTATTACATTTTTGCAATGATGAAATTTACAATGACAATGAAACAAGAGTAATTAGTACATGCTTAGTAATAATGGTTTATTGGTCTATTATAAGAGAACTACGTTTTAGTTCCACGTTTTAGTAATGAGAAAACAAATTACAATATGACTAAATTAAAACATGATTACATGTAATCTAGTACAAAAAAGACGTTAAGTCTAATACAAAAAAGACTTTAGACATACCTGTTATACTGTACCTAGTACATAGACCATTCAAAAAGAAGAAGACGAAGTTGAGAACTGGGAAAAGAGGCAAAATAGAAAGAGTGGTGCTGGCTCTAATTTTTGGTATAAAGTGAAACGCACAAGTGTTTGGCATAATAATTAAAATAAAAAAATAACAACGACAGCAACAGCAACAGCAACAACAACAATAACGATTGTAAAGTAATTAACCATCCTTCTTCCAATATCCGTGCTAATGCATTAAAATATGTATCAAATCTGGTATCAACGCATTTTCTTTTATAGATTTGGAGTTGCAATTTGATAGCAGCACCTCGTGTTTTAGCGATTGGAGATGGAAGTAGTGCTCGAGGTAAATTTTGTTTTGACGGGTTTTTAAAGTGGAAATCTGCGGGGTAGAATTATAGACTTACAGAGAACAGTTACCACTGGAACATGAATCTACGGTCCTCGTGAACTGGGCGTAGTCGAAGAGTAGGAGTCTGACCTAAGGACGCAACAAATTTATCCAGTGAGACATTCAACTCTTAAGATTAAACCAGAAATGTTAGAAGGTCGTATCATAAAAATCTGCCCTAAACAGACACATCACAAGAGAGCAGGTTATGGACCTATGTGGCCCTTTTTAGGATAATATGCAGCCTGAGCCGTTTGGTTGTAAAACACGGGAAAAATCATGTTATCTGTATAAAATTTATAACTTAACGAAGCAGGTTTAATTAAACCGTTTAGAGAAAAGATAATAAACCAGTTTTTTGTTTATCTGTATCACGCATATTTAATTTTGTTTGAACTTTCTGATTCGTTATTCATTATGTCTTTGATTAGTTTGTAAATAATAATAATAATAATAATAATAATAATAATAATAATAATAATAATAATAATAATAATAATAATAATAATGATGATGATGATAATAATAATAATGATAATAATAATAATAATGATGAGGATGATGATGATGATGATGATGATAATAATAATAATAATAATAATGATAATAATAGTAATAATAATAATAATAATAATAATAATAATAATATGTTCTAATTACGTTTATGACCGCATGGGGCGTTTCTCTCTGACAGTGTGAACTACTGTGCGAATTATCTTTAGCAAAAAATTGAAAAGCCACCGTAAGAACAGCATGACGCTAACGCCTGCTATCAGTTCATTCATAATAAGCCTTTTCACATTTCCAGCGATAGATGATGAACGTGGAAATGTACCAGACAACGCATTTGTGTACTGTTGACAATGCTTCGCAGCCCATGCTATTGTAATAGTAACAGTTGTGACAACTAGGTAGAACTTTACCTAGTTCATTTTTTCTTGTTTCCAAGCAAGTCTACGTGAAACAACTGTAGTTACAGAACTGAAGCGGCAGACGGCTTTGCCTTACTCACGCGACCGTTGTACTTTAGGCGCGTTACTGTGGTGCGCTTAACCTTTGACTTACAGCAACTTGGCGTGCACATGACTGTGAAAAGTTTTATTAATGTGAATGCGGCTTAACTTTGTGAATTCTATATTATGTCGTCGTGCACAAATTTGTAACCTGTGTGTTTTTTATTGTAGTTTTTAAAACAAAACAGGACCAAATCTTAAACTGTAGGTGAAAACAATATACTCCTTAAAATATTGAAAGAAACATACTATTTTTGAAAAATGACTTACGTGAAAGAATTATTAACACACAAATGCAATTTCACGTTCGCTCCACCAATTCTTCCCTGTTACATGCATTTAGCCATTCGCTAGTTAGGCGGGCACTGGCTTCTCCATTTCTGAAATGCATTGCAAAATACGTCTGCCTATGCCATTTAGTTCAGATGTGTTAGTTTGTGACGAATTGCACACGTTCAGCAGCTCATGCGTGAGCACAGCAATACATTTTTGCTGTACTTCGATTTTCACTTTCGTAAATACGTGCAACACGCTCATGCAATATGGTTGCTCTTGAAAATTATGTTAGTTTGTGATGTCATCAATAGTTGGCTTCGCCCGCTGTTAAATAAGTTTTTAATCTATCATGTAATTTACAGAAACGCTTTTGCAGTATTAATTGTGTTAAAATAAACTTTTTATCAGTCTTGAAAATGGGGTTGTATATGACAAGTCATCCTGTCTTCCTTTAATGAAAATTGATTATATTCGTCAATTCCTTTATTAACAGCTGCTACGGTATTTTCACGATTTCGAGAGGCCTTGGTGAAGAGCTTGTCGCCGAAGTCTTACGACCTTGGAAACTCATTTGACCTTGAAAATCATCTTACTGAAGAAGAATTGGACAAATTGCATGAAGATGCTGCAAAGAGGGAAGAATTGTTATCTCAGCTCTCTCTTTTTGACAATCGTAAGTAAAGATCATGCAGCTTTATGTGGTTAAATAGTCACTTCTTTGCAAACCCGATTACTGAAATTTTTCGTTTATTTTTAGTCACGTATGTTCGAGAAGTTCGAGATCCGTTTGTGGTAAGATTCGCACAACAATCCAGCACTAATGCAATCCAATTTGATTCACCACCGGATACAATCGAAGCTTTAACTACATGTCAGGTACAAAACGCTAATTTATTTACTTAACGATTCTTAGACTAATCCGGAATGCGAAGCATTGGGTCGTTCGTTTGTCATGTGTGCGCGAACACGTGCATTTTGCTTGCACGTATTTTTAAAATGTGAAAACTTTATTTAAATGCCTTTGTGGACTTAAATAGATTTTTGCTTTTTGGCTGGTGCTTGTGAGCAGCTTACAAGCAGGTAATTACCAGCAGATGTTTCACTTTGATGATTTTTATGTAAATACTTGTTTTTTTAATTACTACGTACTTGTGTGTAATATGAAAAAAAATAAATTTAATGGACCAGGTTAGTATATCTTAACCCAAAACGCATGGTTATTTACTATAAGTACTCGCTTAACGACGCTTATGCAACGTTATGCGAAACATGGATAAAGGACGCCAAGACTTCCATAGAAGATAAAGTGAAAGAACAGAGATGGAATCCAGAGTCAAAATCAATACTGCTTAAATCATGTAAATTAAAAATTTTAAGCGTGTTACTCACGTTTCTACTGATTAGTTTCTTTCTGCTTGCTTGAAACTACCTATATTATCTTACTTACCTAGCTAGCAGTTTCTCTTTTGTTAGCATTCGGGGGTAGGCAACAATAACCTCTACAGAAGAGTTCAAGCCAAGCGCTGGGCAATCATTGAAATTTTATCTAGTCTGGAAACTAAGGCAACAGGTCGCAGGCAGAATTCCCTGCATAAAGTCTGGCCTGATACAAACCGCCTGCATTTAGTGGTCAGCCGGGAAGCAAAAATGTTTATTTGTATAACAATTGCACTGTTTATGTTACTAGTGCAATTTTAGAAACTTATGTATATATATTTATATATATTAATTTAATTAGAACTAATTAATTACAATAATGCAACATGTGCTGTTTTAATGCATCAAATTAGGTAAAAAAATGTTGTAGATAAAGTAAAAATTGGCTTTGAGCAGTGTAAAAAATGACGTTAGTATGAAACAGTGTGTCGTTAAGTGAAGAAATGTGTCAAATGTTCAACATCGCTAAAATGAAATGTAGTTAAACGGAGAGTTGTTAAGCGAGGTTTTACTATATATGAACATAATGTTTAAATATGTATATCTGGGCCAATGAACTCAGACAGTTTAGAGAGGATTTCTGACAGTATCAACCATTCTAACAATAATCTTACCGATTATGGAATATTCCATGGTCCTTATACCTTTGTCTGTGTACACAGGAGTAGGGAGGATTGTGCTGGTCTGCGTGGTTTAGGGACTAATGTTACTCACAGGTTTAAGCGTATCCCGCTATCTGCTTAGTCTAGACCACTGGGCCACCGTAACCTACATAAAATGTTTAAACTCGAAAGTAGGAAACAGGTTTATAGGAAACGATGGGGCATACTAATTGCGAGCATTTATATTCCACAAGTTACTCTCTGTACTGGAAATGTTTATCAAATATTGCATTAGTTCATGGTTTATTACACTTACTTTAGGTCAACCATGATGGCTGTTTTGCGTTGATTTTGTTTTTTTTGTGTGTGTTTCTGTGTTGCAGAATTTTTTATTTTCTCTATATTGAACAAGTTTCAATCTTTTTTCGGGAAATTTATTAATAACTTTTATTTAAACATTTGTATTAAATACAAATATTTACAATATCAGTTGCGGAATGTCGAGGTTGGTATAAAAACTGACTTTATTTTTCAGTGGATTAAGGCGGACTTTTCTACTGATCCACAAACCATGACTCTCATTTCTTATGAAGATAATCCTGATACCGACGAATCCATCACACTTAAAATTGCAGATGGGCACATTGCTCTTGAGATTAATAATGATCCAAAAATGTAAGTAGTAAATGTAAGTCACTATCCCATTGCCCCACAAATAGAGTGCTTGTATAATTTTGAATAATGGATTTTGTTGCGGAGCCCTCCCCTGGGAGCCGCCAGGAGGTCAAGGGATGCAAAGATGGCCGAGCAGTCAGCCTTCACTTGACCGCGTTGCATTCTACCAACATGGAGTGCACAAGAGAGAAAGACAAAAGATAATAAATTAGATTCAAACTATGCCGTACCTACCAAAATTACAACCACTGCTAGGAAATGGTGGACGTGACAACCACGACAGAGACGTAGAAAACTACGTGCTCACTGCTTTTATAACAAATGACGCACATGCGCAAAGCCAAACCTGACTAAGGGTGCCCGCAACAATATTATTAATACTCATTAAATATTTATAATTATATAATTATTTATGTGTAATTAGCTGTATATAACAAATAATGATTTTTAATAATAATAGTAAGTAATATCTCAAAATAATAACCACTCTATATAAACCAAGACAGTTATAAACTTAGCATCAGTATTACAACATTTTTATAACTAGCAAAACCCAGACAAAAATTTGCTCATGAACCCACCATGACAGACCCATCGCACCACACCCACCCATACCACTCACACCACACCACATCATCCACACCATACCATCACATCACACCAAGACTACCACACCATGGTACAACACACCACACCACACCACATGACACCCACCACAGTGACCACACCACCCACACCACATCACTCTACACCACACCACCCATGCTATAATACAACCCTTACCACACTACCCACATCACATCATCAACACCACACCATCCACAGCACACTGCATCACATCATACTCACCACAACAACAACTCACACCAATTACACATACCACACCAAACCCACTACATCACGTCACATAGTCGACACCTATAACACCGACAGCATAGCAAAGCCATGCAAAATATTTTGCACAAAATTGAAACTGCGTGCTATGACCCAACCACAAATGATCATTAATGCACAGACTTTCTACATAGCTTTTCTTACTGCTTCTCAAATGATAAAAGGCTATAGCAGATATAACTTACATCCACACGGAACTTAAATCACAGGCCATTTGCTAAGTGCAATCTTGACAGTATCTCATACACTGACCGATTAGCATTTCCAAATCTTGAGCCACTTGAGGTTCGTCGAATACTCTGTGATCTGACAATGTGTTTTTCTATATTACATGGAGATAGTGCCATAGACCAAGATGTATTTTTGGCAACGTGCCTTTATCTAATGTAAGCACAGGTTCACAGCTGCTCACTGCCGACTTGATTGTTTTAAAAACTTTTTCTCAAACAGAATAATTAGAATCTGAAGTCAACTACCTAAGTTTATCAGCCGTGCCCCTATATTTTAGGTCCTTTTACGGTCCTGAAGAAGTGAAAACTGAATCTTCTTCGTATTTTGATTATAAACACGAAATCAAAATCTGCATAATCAGTGCGTTAAAAATTATTTGGTAACACAACAAGAACCTGGCTATGCCCTTGACTGCTTCCTATTGGGCTAGTAAACTTCGCTCACATCGCCTGTATTGTGATCAGGCGGCGACATTCCAGCAAAATCTCAATGGCGCCTTGTTCATTGGTGTAAATTTCGCAAATATAAACACTAAATTCAAAGTTAAATACAAATACATCATATCATAATCAATTATAATAAGCTTAGACAAACGTTTAAGTTTTGCGTAAGAACTTAGAATATAATGATTTTTGCCAGAGCTCAATCAAAAACAAACTGCAGTTTTTGCCCCGCAGCGCCACCATCGACTATACCAGCTGGAGCCTGAATACGTGGCGAAGTTAGGAAACTTGCTGACAATTCTGTCAAAAATGGATTTCTTTCAGGACGACAGCACCTAATCTAGACAGTATATTCAGAGACGGAGAATGGCACCATTTGTGTGTATCTTGGGGAAGTGGATCTGGTAACTCAGACAGACGATTCAATGTGTACATAGACTGTGAAAAGGTGCATGGTAAGTACGGAGTCTCTTTTTTCAGTCATGGTCCATACTTTTAGCGTCTCTAAACACAGAAATAATGGAAAATTTTTAATGCCTTTTCGATTGATCAGGATCCAGTGTTTTCAAGACGTAACGGCCAATTAATTTTACTTGGTATTTGGACTTTTTCAGTTTTTTTGCGTTTTGGGAAATCTGTCACTCTCTGCGTGCGTGCGTGCGTGCGTGTGTGTGTGTGTGTGTGTGTGTTGTGCATACATATATAAAGAACAAACTGGCTTACTTTGTAAAAAATTTCAGAGGAGCATCCACCATTGCGCAGGAAAAGAAGTGCTGACTCTTATAAAGAAGTACCAGGCAATGGCATTTTAGTGTTTGGTCAAGATCAGGTTGCGAACAACCCGCCAACAAACAGCTTCGTAGGTGACGTAACGGACCTCAGAATGTGGTCAACGCTTTTGACAGATGAACAAATAAGTAAGTTCAATTATGTCGTTGAAAACTCGTTGTGTCAACTAGTCTATGTTTCCAAAATTGACTAGAGGTCAAAATTGATTGGCAAGGGGTGTGTTTTGGGGTGGGTCGTTAAATTTTGCCAAAAACAGATTGGTAACAGGTTTTTTGTCCCAGAAGCTAAACATTGGCATTTTTAAATAATTAATTATTAACTGATGATTGATTATCGATTTTGGCTTCTCCATGCTGTTAAAGAAATTGCAGTTATAGATACAGAGAAAATATAGACAACACCTTGAAAACAGACCAAGCAGTGTAGCTTGTTCAACTTTAAGCCAGGTTCATTCAAATTTTGTATAAAGAAAGTAATTGCACAAGACAGACTAAGTCCATTTCACAGTGAGGATGTACAGCAAAGTACGTCGAGGAGAGATTCCAAAAATGGAACACATTGTTTTCTATGGGGCGTTTCACAATGCGGATGCGTGGCAGAATTTCTTATGCAGCTCATCGTGAGGAATTCTGCTGCCAGCTAAAAGCTATGCATCCTCCTCGCGACAAATTTCGCCGCATGATAGAAATACTGCAGCTCCATTTTCGTGAGGATTCCTCATGGAATTCAATCTTAAATTTAACAACTCAATTACTTCTTTCATATTTGACGAATGACAATTAGCATATTTCTGCATAATATTCCAAGATTTAATCTCCCTTTTAACAGACTGACGATTTGATGTCTTATTAATGCAACATTGATGGTTATATTTGTGAAAAAGAAAAATAACGCACGCATATACAAGTGTATTTTCAGATTTTGAAATGGCTAGTAGAATTGTTAATTGTACTTCGTACGGCAAGTAATTTAGACAGTAAAATAGTCTCAGAAATGCTGACGCTGTGAAATGAATTTTTTGCTGTGTAGGATTTCAAGAAAAATCGGGAATTTTCAAAAAAATTTCTGATTTTCTGGCAGCAATTCCGTGCGTCGTTCCACGTGTCCTCACTATGAAATTGGCCTAACAAACAGCCTTAGGAAACATTTATGCTGATAAAATTTTATTTATAATCTTTCTGCTTCTGGTGTGTCTTGTGTTGTTTATTTACAACCTTTCTGTTTCTGGTGTGTCTTGTGTTGTTCATTTACAATCTTTCTGTTTCTGTTGTGTCTTTTGTTGTTCATTTACAATCTTTCTGTTTCTGGTGTGTCTTGTGTTGTTCATTTACAATCTTTTGGTTTCTGGTGTGTCTTGTGTTGTTCATTTACAATCTTTCTGTTTCTGGTGTGTCTTGTGTTGTTCATTTACAATCTTTCTGCTTCTGGTGTGTCTAGTGTTGTTCATTTACAATCTTTCTGCTTCTGGTGTGTCTTGTGTTGTTCATTTACAATCTTTCTGCTTCTGGTGTGTCTTGTGTTGTTCATTTGCCATCTTTCTGTTTCTGGAGTGTCTTGTGTTGTTCATTTGCGATCTTTCTGTTTCTGGTGTGTCTTGTGTTGTTCATTTACAATCTTTCTGTTTTTGTTGTGTCTTGTGTTGTTCATTTACAATCTTTCTGCTTCTGTTGTGTCTTGTGTTGTTCATTTACAATCTCTCTGCTTCTGTTGTGTGTATCCACAATCACATTTAAAGTTTTGCTTAGTTTTGGTAGGTAATGTTCTAGCATAATTAAAGTAGGTATTCTCCTTTCATTCACGTTATGTGTTAATGTGATCTTGTTCAACACTTATTCTTCACAATCTTTGCTTTTTGCTGCAATTTTTTCTACTGCTTCTTCAATAGAAGCCAAAGTACGAAGGTACTTTCTACATAAACTACAATAATATCGTTAGATTAATTACAAATTTATGTAATTGTAATTTTTGTAGTGGAACAGTGTGAGACATGTTTGAATGGTAACTTCATGCCGTCTGACCTGCTGGTTGCTTGGGGTGATAGAGTCGACATTATGGGTCGCCTTCATGGTGAACATACTTCTATTGAGAGCAGCACGTGTGTGGGACCATTTGATCCTGTAGAATTACCTCTGAGACTTACCAAACACTTGACAAAAAGGAAGTTGATCTTATTGTGGACTTGATCAACTATGTCGCCCACAATAGACGTTTAAGAAAGTTACGCATCATAAATGTGCTTAAAAAGCAGTACGAAACTTTGGCAACTTTGAAAAAGATGTTGAAGATCCAAGATGCTCGAAGTTACTAATGCTCTTGCATCTTCAAGCTACTAGTTACAATTAAGTAGATAAAAACCTGTGAATAAATAACTTGGTGGTTTAATAAGTTTTACAGAAATACTAATTTTGCAATACTGGCCTTATAACTTTGTTAAGGTCATTTGAAAAATATAATTTTGACTTGGCCTTTTTAATTTTTCTAGTGTGTGACTTTTGCATGTAAAGCGTTTATTACAAACGAAGTTTTGTAACTTGTACTACTGTAACATTAATAACCAAAAGTTTTTTTGTGTTCGATTAATTTAAATATGTATTATTTACCTGTATTTGGGAATTATTGCTGGAATAATAAAAATTATATAATTATTATATTTTTTCGAATAAACTGGCGTAGTTTGGCACTAGTGGTAGGATCGTCACCATGAATCAGCTATACAATTTGTTAAAACATTGAATGTTGCTCCTCAGATGTTTGAGATAATACCGCAGGCAATATTAGATTAATCAAAAGACGTACTGTGTGCAACAGATGTGTTAAGGCAACATTATAACATTTTTTTGATATATGAAAAATTATTAACTCAGATTCATGAGAAAATGTTGAACTTAAAATGACACTTCTGCGTAACACTGTAAAATCTGTTTTATTCTTCCAAATTTAAACTCTATAGCTATTTCTTTTTAGTACAACTTAAGATAACATAATATATTGTCTGTAACGTATAGTACAAATAGTATCGTTATATGTTCCACTTTCACGACTTTAATTCTGTAAAAAATGCCTGTGGTGTTAATGGTGCTACGTGAAACACCTCGAACTTCAGACATTCACAGTACCCAGAAAACTTGCATATTATGTTTGAAAGTGGTCAAAGACCCACAGTTGTGAAGTCGAACAACATTTTTTTTCTATATCATGGATAAAGCAGTTTAAAAATAACAATTTCTCGTTTTTTTTAATAATTACGGATTCATTATTTCCATTATTTACACCATAAGTGTATTTACCATTTCTCTTCTACCAAACCAGATGATTACAACTTTTACTTTCACATTTTGTCTCATTTTCGCAGCTCTAATAACGTGTTTTATTTTTCTATCCCCAAAAATTATAATTATTATTATAATTATAATTATAATCCCCATCTTAATAATTATCATTTCACCAATCGTGTGTCTTCTTTCCTTCTTTTGGGTCCTCATAACCTCTATCGTTTCTGTACTCCTCCTCTTTAGTCGCATAGACTCTCTCGTCTCCATAACCGTCTCTTCGTCCTCCATAACCGTCTCTTCGTCCTCCATAGCCTCTCTCCTCTCCATAACCGTCATAGCCTCTCTCGTCTCCATAACCGTCTCTTCGTCCTCCATAGCCTCTCTCCTCTCCATAACCGTCATAGCCTCGCTCCTTTCCATAACCGTCTCTTCGTCCTCCATAGCCTCTCTCGTCTCCATAACCGTCTCTTCGTCCTCCATAGCCTCGCTCCTCTCCATAACCGTCATAGCCTCGCTCCTCTCCATAACCGTCTCTTCGTCCACTATAGCCTCTCTCCTCTCCATAACCGTCATAGCCTTTCTCGTCTCCATAACCGTCTCTTCGTCCTCCGTAGCCTCTCTCCGTTCCATAACCATCTCTTCGTCCTCCATAGCCTCTCTCGCCTCCATAACCGTCCCTTCCATTCCCATAATTTCGCTCGCCTACATAGTAATTGGGCGCATATGATTTAAAACCATAGTCAACTCTGTACTTACTTGCGGGGTTTCTATGAACTAGAAAGATGGTGCCTGTAAAATAGGAAAATATAGTATTAACTAACTTAAACGAAATTAATTTTAAATTTTGATTTCTCAACAAGCTTTGGAAAACGACGACCACACATACTGACTGTAGTGGCTGCATAGGCCCTTTTTTGGTTTTAATTTATTTCTCAACTACTGCCACGGTGCTGCCACCTGTTTGTTGATTTAGTATTCTTTTTACTTTTTACAGTAGTCACTCTTTTAAAATTGAAGCACCTAATATCCTTCAATACATTAGCATTTTGGCCTTTCGTGAGCTATAGCTGTAGTAGTTGTATGACATTTTACCCGTCTTTTGGTTCTCTCCGCCATTGCTCTATTTTTCTGACTGTGATGAGCATTATGACTGTGAATTTCTTACGAATTTATTGTTGTGACATCGTTGTTCTTAAGGCAACTTGGAGTTCTCATTCCTGTCTTTGTAACTGTTAAAGGCTCTAACAACCTAAGTTATTATTAATTAATTTCAATATAGTCTACATAATTTTTATATCAGTACTTAGTTATAGCAATACATTTAATCATGCAACTAATTTTCTTCTATTCAATGCAAGTTAAACTAAATGTTAATAATTGTATTTCAGAATAGAGAAACTTTTGGTCAACACGTTAAACTGGTGTTTTGTATCCATTTCACTGACGTCTTTGCTTATTATAATTTTCATCATCGTCTCTCGCTCGCCAGCAAGAGGAGAGTTGAAGAGTTCCTCTTGAGATTGGCACTTGTGACCTTCTTCTGAATTATGCTGAGATTTTACAAATCTTTCTTAGTACATACACTGGTCGACATGTACTGGCCTGTAACAAAGGTAACAACAAGTCAACAATGTAAGCAGCAACAGCAATAAAAATTACCTCACCTGGTGGTCCTGGCGGCCCAGGTGGTCCTTCGACGGTTCTGCAGATTGGACATCCTGTAAAAATGCAATGCAACAAGTCAAGTAATTTCAACGATTGAGGTCTTGAGATTTAGCGCATATATAATCAGACGGGATTGTGAATTAACAGAGAGATTGGTTAGCAAGTAGAACGCTGTGGAGCAAGTGATTCAAACTCAAAGCCAGACACCATCAAAGTGACTTTTAATTTAAGCAAAATTGACAACAAAGAATTTGGACGAGTAACACCACTGACAATTACAGTCTAAGCAGGAATAATTTTGTTTAAAAGAATATCTTAATCTTACTGTACACGGTTTGTTCACGAACAAGATCCATTTAACTGAGATAAAACAGAAATTATGGACAAAGGAAACTTTCAGCTATACGTTTTTTAGAATGATCCAATAATATCAGTATTTCGTATAGCGGAGTATTTACGTGTCCATTTCACGTATACGCTAGAAGAACTGCACTCGTGATATTCAAAACTCCCCCCCCCATATTTACTATTCCCATCCACTACCTAACAAACGTATCGCTCCGCTTTCCTTTGGACTACACCAGGGAGGGAGGAAGAGAGGGGTCCTGTTGTCTGGGTAACTCAGGATCTCCGTACACCTTACCCAAGCGTGCACCCTGGAGAGGCCACTCCAGAAGTTCAAGGATCGGACTGCTCAGCCTCAGTCGACGCTGCAGCTCCATCAATGTGATCAATAACTGACTTTCTTGGCGCACACTCAATTGTCTTCCGAGACAGAAGGATGCCAACCAACCAACCACTACCTAATAACTTGTGCCTTTTGTGCGAAACGATGTCATTTTTTTCTCGCACTTAGACTGAACAAAATGGATATGACTTTTTCAGAGAAACTCACGTTTTTTTGGGTAAGGAAGTGTCGTTTTCCTCGAAATATGATTGGTATAAAACCCACTACCTTCATTTTTCTGATTCCGCCTTCTTTAGAAAGTGACAGTCTTTAGAAAACCAACGCTAGCTTTAGGAAAGCACGCGTGATTCTGCTTTGAAAAACGGGTTTTGGTGTCAAAGCGGCTGTACTGTAACAGGACTTGATAAGCAAGTTTTAATCAAAACACAAAAGTGTCAGATGACACAGTAATGGACACAACAGCACCTTTGAAATGTCAGTTATGAGCTTATAAACAATAACACATCAAAAATAATCATAGAAGTGCAATTTCAAGGAGAAATAAATTTGGAGCGCGCAAGTACGTAAAATGTCAAAACAGTTCAAATGATCCACTTTGAGAATGCGGTGTAGCACCATCTATCGAGGCTGTTCCAAAGAAAAACAGAGCAGTAAGTCTTTAAACAGAAATCACGTCAGTGGAGATGTAAACGCTGAAGCACAATCCAATACGTAGTTTGTCCCAAAAATCACGAACTCAGCAAAACAGGCCTTGAATCGAAAGAGTTCAACACGAGTTACTTCCGAGGCACTGAGACAATCTCTACGAGGTGTTGCAACTGTTGTAAAGTTTTAAATCCAGGACGTAGAAAGAAAATTATCTTTAGATATAGAAATTTGCGAGCCATATTCTTTATTGTGTACAGGAAGAAGTCGTACCGTAAACTAAACTAAACATATCTTTCTCTAGAAATTGACCTAGTTAAAAGCTTGAACTGTATTGAAGCCTTTATGAATAAAGCGAAATTTAAATTCTCAACAGCATCGGACAGTCCATGGAAGTTCTTCTGAGGCGCCAGGAGGGATTCCAACCATCTGATCACCAAGTGCAATGACAAGGTAGTCGCGATACTATCGAAATTATTATGTCCATGATACAGCCAGATTATTATGATTTACGAAATGGAACATTTTTTACGAAATATTTTATTCTGTAATGAGCAAAATTCACGTAAATATTGTATGAATGAAATTTGCAATTATTCAAGATAAACCAACCGGATCCGGTGGTTGGTTCATTTTAAATCAGGTAAAGTAACAAATTACGGTAAGAAATTATTGATTCACGCATCCTGACGGAAAAGATCATAGCAAAAACGTTTTACTATTTACAGATTATTAATTAATTATTAAAAATCTTTATTGAAAATTATACAAGATGCCCTCTATTTGCAGGGCACAAAAGTACAAAAATGTTAAATAAGTCTTTACACTGTGTACATTAAATAAATTTCTTACTAAACAAGCTGACAATTTTGCGTTACGATTTACTTATTCTAAATATATATCCAATATTTATAATCAATGTATAATCAATTTACTATAAGATCATTTTGGGTTAGTTCTTTTACAAAATCTACATACATTTTAATTACATTAGTGTCTCTCTTTCTGTAAATGTTTCGAATTTCATTATTTTCTAAGCTGCATTCGAGATTTACTCTAACCAATGTCTAACCAATGGTAACGGACAATGAAAAATTAAATGTTCTGGGGTCTGACTGCCCAAACCGCAAACACACAGATCTGAATCAGTTATACCTATCCTGTATTTAAATGATTTGCAACCTCTTCCAAGAGGCTGTTTACAGAGGGCAACCACCATACCGCGAATCATGATATAGGCATTACGAAGATAGAAGACGTCTTACTGGTAACGCATCGTGTTGTATTTCTTGCTTCTTGCGTCTAACAAGCTAGGATTACCATTCTCTTATTTACACCCAAATGGTCTAGTCATTGTCATCAAATAATGGCACGACAAATTAATTTAAAAGAGGAAACGTTTTTGCTCAGAGCCAATAACACAATTTCGCCCAGAAAAGTTTTCTCCTAAACTAATTCGTAGCTCTTCATCTTGGTACGAGCATTTGCAAAAGAAAGCCCTTCCATCGTGTAGCTGATTTCTCTTCTTTCCAAAGAGCTATACGTTTTCCGTCAAAGACACCACCACCCTACCTCACAGACATCACCGCCCCTACACCCCCCACCCCACTACCACCACCCCCACAAAGCGCCGCTACGACGTTTATTGTAAGCGATGTTCTTCTAGGAATGGCGAGAGAAAAACCTTCAAAAATGATCGTGGTGGCAAGGGTGGCGTTCTTTGAAAGAAATTTATAGCTTTTCCGGAAAGAGGAGAATCCAGCTACACAGTGATACGGGCCTCTTTTACAAATGTCTCTATGAGCATGAAGTTTTACAAATTAGATTGGAGGCGACATTTTTCTGAACGACCCTGCATAGAAATAAATAAAGCATGATTTTATCATCTTACCACAAAGTGCAACGGTATATCTAGATGTACAGGTTCAAGTAAATACGCCATCTTTAGAACCATCTGAATCGGTACATACTCCACCATTTTTACAAGGGTTCCTGATACAGTCATCTGTATAGATAGAAAATAAAACATGAAAAGAAATGAGCAATGAATGTCAAGAATACAGACACACAGCTATTACACAAATCAAATAAAATTATTTAGTGTAACAAGGCTACATATAAAAGCAAATCCTCCCTGAACACAGATAATAGTTTATGTATTAATAGAAATAAATATACCAACTGCTATACTTTCGGCACAAACGCGCGTAATTGCAGCAATCACTAAAAAGCCAAACAAAGCTCGTCTTCTTTCAGTCACCATCATCATTTCTGGAGATGCAGCTTTACTGCAAGAAATTGTGCAAAACTGTATAAATTTATTGACGATCTAGCACAGTACAAAAAACCTTTTCACAGTTTCACTGTAATTGCTGTAGGTCAAAGGTTAAGTGCCCCACAGCAACTTGTCTTAACTACAAGCGTCACGTGACATGTGAGTAAAGCAAAGCTTACTGCCGCTCGGTTCAGTAAATTTAGTTGTTTTACGTGGACTTTACTTGATTGAGCACTAGTCTATGCGTAGAGTGATTTACTAGCAGGATCTTGCTGTGGAACAAGAAAAAATGAACTAGGTAGGGTTCTAGCTAGCTGTTAAAATTGCTACTATTACAATAGCATGGACTGCGAGTCGTTGTCAAGTGTAAACAAATGCAATGTCTAGTACGCTTAACCTTTGACCTTTTCACGATCATCATTAACCGCTGGAACTTTGCAATCAATTCATTACAACACATTACAAAAGCAATGCAATATATTACATGGATGGAAGAGAAAACTACACAGACAGAACATCGCACATGGGGTATAATCATCATACAACACATAATAATAATAGTAAAAATCATAATAATAACAATAATAATAATAATAATAAACAGTATTTACAATAGCTAAATATTACAATTATATTACATTATATTGTGTTAAATTACAAAATTTATTCCTTTTACAAAGTTCCAGAACATAACAGTTTCAGAAATGAAATTACAATTTTCAAAGAATTTATATAAAAATTCAGCAAAAACTTTGTATTAAAACAGCTTAGGCTACTACTTATGCAAGACCATCATAATTACAATATTATACATAATTTACATGTAATAAGAAACTGGTACGTAAATAATATTATTAGCTGTGATTAAACTTATAGCAGTAGCTTTTACGATTATCGAAAATTTTAACCATTATTAAAATAAATTTTAACCATTTCAGGATGCGAATCATTAATATGTTTAGAGCTAAAAATAATAGTGAAAAAGTTTTTACATACCTTGTTTGCAGTAACAATGTCCTAAGAGCCAAACGGAAAGAGCTCCACGAAGTTTCTCACCTGCTAAATGATTTCAGATGGTCACTTCATTTGGTCAGAAGGTTAAAGTAGAACTACATACTTTACCTTTTTGACATATTGGTGCTAATTACGAGGTTCGCTTTGTTAATTACGTCGCAGGTTAATAATGCAACGAGAAAGTCAGCACAAATTTGCTTAGTGAAATGCATTTAAGAACAACGAATCATGAAAATGTTTCACACGAATTTTTTTAAGACTCAGTCGGTCGGTCATTCAGTCAGTCCTTCAGTCGGTCAGTCAGTTTATGATAGTTTGTCAGTTTTAGTTTTTGCGTGTCGGGGCTTGTTTGTACTGTTTCTTATGCAGTGAAACAGTCAGTGAATCAGTCAGTTGGTTGGTCGGTCAGTCAGTAGTAGTTTTAGTTTTTGCATGTCGGAGCTTGTTTGTCTGTTTCTTATGCAGTGCAACAGTCAGTGAATCAGTCAGTTGGTTGGTCGGTCAGTCAGTAGTAGTTTTAGTTTTTGCGTGTCGAGGCTTGTTTGTCTGTTTCTTATGTAGTGAAACAGTCAGTGAATCAGTCAGTTGGTTGGTCGGTCAGTCAGTAGTAGTTTTAGTTTTTGCGTGTCGAGGCTTGTTTGTCTGTTTCTTATGCAGTGAAACAGTCAGTGAATCAGTCAGTTGGTTGGTCGGTCAGTCAGTAGAAGTTTTAGTTTTTGCATGTCGGAGCTTGTTTGTCTGTTTCTTATGCAGTGCAACAGTCAGTGAATCAGTCAGTTGGTTGGTCGGTCAGTCAGTAGTAGTTTTAGTTTTTGCGTGTCGGGGCTTGTTTGTACTGTTTCTTATGTAGTGAAACAGTCAGTGAATCAGTCAGTTGGTTGGTCGGTCAGTCAGTAGTAGTTTTAGTTTTTGCATGTCCGAGCTTGTTTGTCTGTTTCTTATGTAGTGAAACAGTCAGTGAATCAGTCAGTTGGTTGGTCGGTCAGTCAGTAGTAGTTTTAGTTTTTGCGTGTCGAGGCTTGTTTGTCTGTTTCTTATGTAGTGAAACAGTCAGTGAATCAGTCAGTTGATTCTTCGGACTGGCGGAACGTGACAACAAGATGGGAATCTCCTCTTTTTGATGGCTACTGAGCTTGGAATGACACCTGCGTGTGCGTGTGCGGGGGGGGGGGGGGGTAATATGCGCACCTAAACAGTAAACTGCGTTATGCACTATTTGCCAAAAGCCTGGAATGGAGTTGGGTGTATTGAGTTCACGCAAGAAACTTTTGCCGTGGCAAAATTTTCTGTAACGTCATTCGTGAATGAGTACTAACTGAATGAATGAATGAATGAATGAATGAATTAGTCAATAAATGAATGAATGCAGCAGAAAATGTTTCGCGTCTCGTGATTTGTGCCATTAGGGAGACAACTGCATTCGGGGAAAGAGGACCACAAAAGTGGTATCAAAAACGGAAGCCGCTCAGAGACAGCCTATATGTAATTCATAACATAAAATGAAACTAAAAAAGTCCCTAAAGGCTTCTTTGTAGTATAAACAATGTTAGAAAACAAAATAATGTAGCAGGCATAGACAACAGTATAGTTTTAACCAAAGTTGGACAACTATGGATCTTAAAGATTATTAGAAAATAACGACTAAGCTTGTTCGCAAAGTTTGCTGCAAATTTTAGCAAGATCGTCGACATTTGTGCCCAAAGTTTTTACATTACCTTGTTGTAAAACGACCTCACAACGAAAACTGAACCACAAACTTCCTCCACGATCTCGAAGTTCTGGTAACGGACGTCAGAAGACCTCCTCATTTTAAGATTAGAAATTAAAATTGCTCTACATACTTAATTACTACTTTTTGTTTGACAAGTCAGTGCTAATGGAGGGGTTGAACTTCTATTTACGTCACAAGTCAGACTGTCAGAGTGCAATTAGAAAATCGGCAGAATTCTTGCTCTAAGGCGTAAGTACAATGCGCACTGCTTAGAAATTAGTGTTACCTAAAATGTTAAATAAAATTACTTGTGCTCAATACAGACAATTTTTGTATAGTGACCAGTGCATAGTACATTTTTGCATAATGTTCTGGACCGGGTTCGATGGCTTAGTGGTCTAAAATTACAAATTGCAGACACGCTTATTACTGTATTACTAACATGTTTATTGACGACTTACAATCCACACAATTACAATTGTAATTACAAGTCACAAAACATTACATAAACAATGCAGTACATTACAATGAAGTCAAAAAACAATTTCACGAATACGGTAACCGGACATGTGCTGTGATAATAGGCCCATATCATTAAACATAGCCCATTGGACGCTTGTCGAATGTTTTGCAGAACGGCAGAGAAATGGGTCTTACACAAGAACAGTCTTCTTTCTGGGTAGTATTAGGGTCTTTCTGGACAACCATAAACCGAATCTACGTTAGACCTATATGATTCCGAGGCAATAGAATTTAATGGCTGAAGCATTTTCCCACTGAATATTAATTGTCAAAAATCGTTAAATGGGCAACTACGTTCTACAGCATGGACCAGTAATCAGGACTTAATCTTGTCACATCTAATGGCAGACAATGGCAGACAATGGCAGGCAATGGCAGACAATGGTAGAGAATGGCAGACAATGGCAGACAATGGTAGACAATGGTAGACAATGGCAGGCAATGCAGGCAATGGCAGGCAATGTAGACAATGGTAGACAATGGCAGACAATGGCAGGCAATGCAGACAATGGCGGTCAATGGCAGGCAATGCAGACAACGGCAGACAATGGCAGACAATGGTAGACAATGGCAGGCAATGCAGACAATGGCAGGCAATGCAGACAATGGTAGACAATGGTAGACAATGGCAGACAATGGTAGACAATGGCAGGCAATGGCAGACAATGGCAGGCAATGGCAGACAATGGCAGGCAATGCAGACAATGGCAGACAATGACAGACAATGGCAGACAACGGCAGTCAATGGCAAACAATGGCAGACAACGGCAGGCAATGGCAGACAATGGCAGGCAATGCAGACAATGACAAGCAATGGCAGACAATGGCAGACAACGGCAGGCAATGGCAGACAATGGCAGGCAATGGCAAGCAAAGACAGACAACGGCAGGCAATGGCAGACAATGGCAGGCAATGGCAGACAATGGCAGGCAGTGGCAGACAATGGCATGCAATGGCAGACAATGGCAGACAACGGCAGGCAATGGCAGACAACAGCAGGCAATGGCAGGCAATGCAGACAATGGCAGGCAATGGCAGGCAATGCAGACAATGGCAGGCAATGGCAGACAATGGCATGCAATGGCAGACAATGGCAGACAATGGCAGGCAATGCAGACAATGGGAGACAATGGCAGACAATGGCAGGCAATGCAGACAATGGCAGGCAATGGCAGGCAATGGCAGACAATGGCAGACAATGGCATGCAATGGCAGACAATGGTAGGCAATGGCAGGCAATGCAGACAATGGCAGGCAATGGCAGACAATGGCAGGCAATGGCAGACAATGGCATGCAATGGTAGACAATGGCAGGCAATGGCAGGCAATGGCAGACAATGGCATGCAATGGCAGACAATGCCAGACAATGGCAGGCAATGCAGACAATGGCAGGCAATGGCAGGCAATGCAGACAATGGCAGGCAATGGCAGGCAATGCAGACAATGGCAGGCAATGGCAGACAATGGCATGCAATGGCAGACAATGCCAGACAATGGCAGGCAATGCAGGGAATGGCAGACAATGGCAGGCAATGCAGGGAATGGCAGGCAATGGCTGACGATGGCAGACAATGGCAGGCAATGCAGACAATGGCAGACAAGGGCGGGCAATGGCAGACAATGGTAGACAATGGCAGACAATGGCGGGCAATGGCAAACAATGGCAGACAATGGTAGACAATGGCGGGCAATGGCAGACCATTCTGAATAAAGTTTTTAGTACTTTGTTTCACATTTTTTTGATCATTATATTTACATTAGCCTTACGATTAAATGCAATTTCAATGTTCTATTTGCCAAACTTCACTGTCATTTTTTAACTTTTCTCATCAAATTTAATAACATTCGAAACATTCTTAAAGGAAAACTGGATGATTGTGTAAACATTAGTTCAGATTAAAGAATGCTCTAAAATATTGAAAACTACAGCAATTTATTTTAACTCAAAGCTTAGATTAAATAATAATTACCTCGGATACTCAAATTTTGTTGAACTTTTAAAGCTACGCGCGGCTCAGTGAATCTACTAAGATTGGCAACGGCGCCTTTTTGTCACGTGCGCGTCACCGACAAGTAGAAGGTTGTACCGTGATAAGCATGATCATGAACTGTTGTGTTAGTTTCTGACGTCATATGATGTAGAGCTCATTTTTCATGACATCATGCGTTTAAACAGTACTGTAACACTTATGCAAAAGTGCTTGACGGGCAAGGGAAGATGCCTGCCATTGCACAAATTGTGGTTAGTTTCTGACGTAAGCAACAGTTGTGTTCGGTTGCCGTTAATTAACTTCCTAAGCTAATTATTCAAATATAAGGAACAATTGTTAACTTTTATAGGCAAGAAAATGTATATTTTGGACAGTAAAAATGAGATTGAGTCTAAACAATCGTTCAGTTTTCCTTTAAACTTTTGCTTATTTAGTTTGACAAGACAGAAAGTTGCCAGCTCATGCGACACCCTCCGCATCGACCATCAGTGTCATCCCTGTAAAAGGGAGTCCAGAATCCAGCCCTAGCGCACAGTTTGCGTGCGGCTCCCCCGCCACATTGACCACCGTCACCATCCGGGTGCCAGCTCATGCGACATCCTCCGCCTCGACCATCAGTGTCATCCCTGTAAAAGGGAGTCCAGAATCCAGCGTGCGGCTCCCCCGCCACATTGACCACCGTCACCATCCGGGTGCCAGCTCATGCGACACCCTCCGCCTCGACCATCAGTGTCATCCCTGTAAAAGGGAGTCCAGAATCCAGCCCATGCGCACAGTTTGCGTGCGGCTCCCCCGCCACATTGACCGCCGTCGCCATCCGGGTGCCAGCTCATGCGACATCCTCCGCCTCGACCATCAGTGTCATCCCTGTAAAAGGGAGTCCAGAATCCAGCGTGCGGCTCCCCCACCACATTGACCGCCGTCGCCATCCGGGTACCACTCGTAGCATCCTCCAGGGCTCAGCGTTGCTAGGAACGTTCAGTTTCCATGACATTCTGCACCCGCCTCCTCGACCGTCCGTGTCATCCCGATAGTAGGGCGTGTACTGCCCCACCTGTGCACACCTGATGTACTCGTGGTTTCATTGATTCACACCATTACACTGCAAAGAAAGAAACGAAGATAAAGTAAGCCAACTTTTTACCTGTGTATAAGTTATAAGTTTATTTATTTCCACTCTGCATCTAACTGTTATAATAAAAATACAGATAATTTTCCACTGAAGTAAATATAAATATAAATGCAATATTATCCAGAAATTACAAAAGAGATTCTTATGCAGCATATGCATGTGCAAATTACATTACAGAATAATTTTGATGCATACAGTTTGAGCCTAAAAGCATAGCTTGACAGTCCAAACTGTACGTGGAAATCTTAAAGAAGTGATTAATAATTGAAATAATGATAATATATACATAAATGTGGGGGGGGGAGTAGTGAATGAAAGATGAAATGGAGCGAGAACTAAGAAAAACTGTGATCATGATTATAAAGTGTTCAGTAACCTGTTGAGCATAGTCACGTTATATTAAGATTACTGTGGAAAAAGAATGCAGGTGATTACCATTATCAAACTGTGTTACTCTCAATACTTTTGAAATATTTCTTTTCTGACGGTTTTTTTAAAAGTTGAAAGGGAGTGACTACATTTTGAATTGCGGCTTAGTCTATTCCATTGGACTGGTCCCATATAGCTAATGCACTCGTATTTTTGCATAGCTGCAACCGATTTTCCTGTTCCGAGATGTTAGTTAGTACAGCAGTTAGTTCCGAGTTCTCTCAATACAGCAGATTTTGACTCAGCTAAAAAACTTGCCGAGTACCTCTTGTATTTGGATAAGAACGACGCTGCTTATTCACTATATTTTGCCTGGAAACAGAATTATTCTATAGCAAAAAGCGCAAATCGAAGCTTCTGCTATTTGTGCAAAAAACTGAATAATCGGAGTGAACCAGCAAAAACGTACAACATACAAGACTGGTGGATAAAAAAATCGTAATATTTCGACCCCCCCTCGCTTTTGGAGGTATGGGAAAAACATTTTAAAAACTATTCTTTGTAGTCAAGACTCGAGATAATAGATTTTAATACACAAGCTATAAATTAATCTAACCCTATAATCTATAGCAAATAAATCAATATTCTTGATATAATAGATGATTTACGTCTATTTGTACACTAAAACAATACTTAGTAATAATAATTTTTTGTGGAATGTTTAGTGATAATTAACTGCAACTCTACAAAATCTTTATTGTTAATTGTAATCTATAGTAGATGATTCACGTCTATTTGTACACAATGATCAATTTTCGTGGAACGCTAAGTAATAATTCATTGCAACACTACAAAAGTATATTCACCACATAGAGACAGAATAATTTCCCATACGCAGAGAATACATATTTCTAAAACACAAAAAGATCTTGATGCAGAAATAATACCTGGTATCCCTTTAAGAAATATCATCTGATGTACCCTAAGTAATTTTTTCATGCTGAAAAAAGGAAAATGAATCAAGATGGTTATGCAGGTATTATTTATCAAATACTGCCATTTCTACAAGTTGTTTGCAACCGTAATACTTGATGCTAGCTTTAGTTGTCTTACAGCTTTGTTCTGGATTGGTAGCAACAGGCTTGATATACGACACCATTTAAAAGTCCTGCAAAGGCAAAATAATATGGCTGCTCCAACAAAATGTGTGTTAATTTTCTTAATAAATATCAGAAGTTATTTATAAACATTTTTTACCATTTTAGACGTCGTATAATATCTACATTTAGAGTTTGTTTAGTTCAGAAATGTTTGCACCTGCGTTATAGTAGACTGACTTTAGACCTACTTTAATAAAGTAAAACTTAAAAAAATTAAAACTTATTAAATGGCTCATGCAGAACTTCACAAACAGTAACGCTGGTGTGAACAAAGAATTTATGAAACAGAAAATTTAGAACACTTTCTTAGCAAATAAATTCTTAGTATTATAGAAAAGTTCAAAGGCATCAAACGCAGAAAATGTTAATTTTTATTAGGAGAGGACAACTGCATGACGTTGCCATGGTTTCAGCAACGATGGCTTATAGCACTTAAAATTACCATTTAGCTGTGTCTTTACCAAACAACACATTATTGATGTAACTGACAATGTAAAGTAATTTAAACTTTTTCTGAGTTAGCAAAGTGATATAAAATATCAAGTTGATCAGTATTAATGAAATTAATTAATGCTTGACTTTTTGTAAAATTACAGTCTGTTTTTGTTTAACGAACAAAGTTAATGAAAAGAGGTAATTGCTTGATAATATTGATTACACTTTTCTTTTAATTTTGAAACTAAAATAAAATTAAAATCTGTTACTACATCTCAAAGTGAATTAAGTTTGGAAACTGTCTGTTTTCTGTGTGTAATGTTTTAACTCCCCTAACATTTCTGTTAAGGTTGGCCTTTCTATCTTACTGTGACTGCTCTTTCATTCTGAACTGTTTTTAACATTACAGCCAACTACTGTTGTTGTTTAATTAGATTATAGACAGTTTTTTGTTGATTAAGTTGAGTTTTGCATTGCAGCTAGCAAGTATTGCAGATTGATTAAAGCCGAAGGTGGATTAGAGCTACTGGATGCACTGATATGTCATCCGGCTCCGTACAGTCACATAAAGCGACTGCTGGATGCACTGATACATCATCCGGCTCCGTACAGTCACATAAAGCGACTGCGGGATGCACTGATACATCATCCGGCTCCGTACAGTCACATAAAGCGACTGCTGGGTGCACTGATACATCATCCGGCTCCGTACAGTCACATAAAGCGACTGCTGGATGCACTGATACGTCATCCGGCTCCGTACAGTCACATAAAGCGACTGCTGGGTGCACTGATACATCATCCGGCTCCGTACAGTCACATAAAGCGACTGCGGGATGCACTGATACATCATCCGGCTCCGTACAGTCACATAAAGCGACTGCAGGATGCACTGAGAGGTCGTTCGGCTCCGTACAGTCACATAAAGCGACTGCGGGATGCACTGAAAGGTCGCCCGGCTCCGTACAGTCACATAAAGCGACTGCTGGATGCACTGAGAGGTCGTCCGGCTCCGTACAGTCACATAAAGCGACTGCTGGATGCACTGAGAGGTCGCCCGGCTCCGTACAGTCACACAAAGCGACTGCGGGATGCACTGAGAGGACGTCCGGCTCCGTACAGTCACATAAAGCGACTGCGGGATGCACTGAGAGGTCGTCCGGCTCCGTACAGTCACATAAAGCGACTGCTGGATGCACTGAGAGGTCGCCCGGCTCCGTACAGTCACACAAAGCGACTGCGAGATGCACTGAGAGGTCGTCCAGCTCCGTACAGTCACATAAAGCGACTGCTGGATGCACTGAGAGGTCGTCCGGCTCCGTACAGTCACATAAAGCGACTGCTGGATGGACTGAGAGGTCGTCCGGCTCCGTACAGTCACATAAAGCGACTGCTGGGTGCACTGATACATCATCCGGCTCCGTACAGTCACATAAAGCGACTGTGGGATGCACTGATACATCATCCGGCTCCGTACAGTCACATAAAGCGACTGCTGGGTGCACTGATACATCATCCGGCTCCGTACAGTCACATAAAGCGACTGCTGGATGCACTGATACGACATCCGGCTCCGTACAGTCACATAAAGCGACTGCTGGGTGCACTGATACATCATCCGGCTCCGTACAGTCACATAAAGCGACTGCAGGATGCACTGAGAGGTCGTTCGGCTCCGTACAGTCACATAAAGCGACTGCTGGATGCACTGAGAGGTCGTCCGGCTCCGTACAGTCACATAAAGCGACTGCTGGATGCACTGAGAGGTCGCCCGGCTCCGTACAGTCACATAAAGCGACTGCTGGATGCACTGAGAGGTCGCCCGGCTCCGTACAGTCACATAAAGCGACTGCTGGATGCACTGATACGTCATCCGGCTCCGTACAGTCACATAAAGCGACTGCTGGATGCACTGATACGTCATCCGGCTCCGTACAGTCACATAAAGCGACTGCTGGATGCACTGATACATCGCCCAGCTCCGTACAGTCACATAAAGCGACTGCAGGATGCACTGAGAGGTCGTCCGGCTTCGTACAGTCACATAAAGCGACTGCGGGATGCACTGATACATCATCCGGCTCCGTACAGTCACATAAAGCGACTGCTGGATGCACTGATACGACATCCGGCTCCGTACAGTCACATAAAGCGACTGCTGGGTGCACTGATACATCATCCGGCTCCGTACAGTCACATAAAGCGACTGCAGGATGCACTGAGAGGTCGTTCGGCTCCGTACAGTCACATAAAGCGACTGCTGGATGCACTGAGTCGTCCGGCTCCGTACAGTCACATAAAGCGACTGCTGGATGCACTGAGAGGTCGCCCGGCTCCGTACAGTCACATAAAGCGACTGCTGGATGCACTGAGAGGTCGTCCGGCTCCGTACAGTCACATAAAGCGACTGCTGGATGCACTGATACGTCATCCGGCTCCGTACAGTCACATAAAGCGACTGCTGGATGCACTGATACATCGCCCAGCTCCGTACAGTCACATAAAGCGACTGCAGGATGCACTGAGAGGTCGTCCGGCTTCGTACAGTCACATAAAGCGACTGCGGGATGCACTGAGAGGTCGCCCGGCTCCGTACAGTCACATAAAGCGACTGCTGGATGGACTGAGAGGTCGCCCGGCTCCGTACAGTCACATAAAGCGACTGCTGGGTGCACTGATTCATCATCCGGCTCCGTACAGTCACATAAAGCGTCTGCTGGATGCACTGATACATCATCCGGCTCCGTACAGTCACATAAAGCGACTGCTGGATGGACTGAGAGGTCGCCCGGCTCCGTACAGTCACATAAAGCGACTGCTGGATGCACTGAGAGGTCGCCCGGCTCCGTACAGTCACATAAAGCGACTACTGGATGCACTGAGAGGTCGCCCGGCTCCGTACAGTCACATAAAGCGACTGCTGGATGCACTGATACGTCATCCGGCTCCGTAAAGTCACATAAAGCGACTGCTGGATGCACTGATACGTCATCCGGCTCTGTACAGTCACATAAAGCGACTGCTGGATGCACTGATACATCATCCGGCTCCGTACAGTCACATAAAGCGACTGCTGGATGCACTGAGAGGTCGCCCGGCTCCGTACAGTCACATAAAGCGACTGCTGGATGCACTGAGAGGTCGCCCGGCTCCGTACAGTCACATAAAGCGACTGCTGGATGCACTGATACGTCATCCGGCTCCGTACAGTCACACAAAGCGACTTGCTTGCATTGTTCTGGATAATTATCGTGCATATTGTGCTAGTGTAAGTGCATTAGGTTATCCATTGAGTGAGTCACGTAACACTATTAAGAAGTGTTGCTTAATGCCTGTTCACAACTGTCAATGAACCTCCTGTCACTGACAGTTGTTAGCAACTATCATGTCCTAACCAAAGGCTACATTACGTGCAAAAATGTGTTTAAAAGACTATCAAGGCTATTCTTCCATGACGAGGCACTAAACCAGCAGAGGTGTCTTTGTCTCATTCGGAGCACATCATGTGCCATAATGTTAGTACATCATGCGTCAACAAAATAAACACCCAGAGACAGTAAGGTGAATGAGTTGAGTGAGTGTTGAACCCGATGGTCACAGATATTTGTACTGAACAGGCTCAGTGATGCTAAACTGACAATGTTGTTAAACTGGGCGTTGTTAAACAAACAATCGACTGTTATTTGAAACTCTTAATTGTGTTTGCTGCATTTTCACTTTTTTTGCTCAAGTCATTAGTACTTGCTCTATAGCTTGTTCAATGATGTTTCCATTATCAAATATAGTTATTAATTTAAAGGACAAGAAAAGGGCTGCCTAAAGTAGGTTTCACAAAAATGGCCTTAAAAATTATATTTATTTGAGTCAAATTTAATGCTTATATTGTAC
The DNA here is from genome assembly GCA_030141605.1 of Tubiluchus corallicola. Lineage (NCBI taxonomy): Eukaryota > Metazoa > Priapulida > Priapulimorpha > Priapulimorphida > Tubiluchidae > Tubiluchus > Tubiluchus corallicola. Next base: position 1,766 of record JAQGDQ010001173.1, on the reverse strand, counting down.
TTGCGTTAAAAGAATTTAATGTTTTCATTTTAAATCCCCCGCAACACTGTTCCGTCTGCGCCATTACATGACGTCACCTAGTCTAGTGTGGCAAATTTTGATAATCTTGATAAATTCTTTTATAATCGTGTAAAGTGCACATTTTACAACGTACTACAAGCAGTTATGTATCCTGGTTTGATATAATCGTCGTATAACAAATAAGCACTTTTATAACATATAAGGTGCCACAAATAGTTACACAGCCAGCTTATATATAAGGCATGTACAAATGTTCATCTTCTGTTACTCTAAACATCTACTGTAGACATGCAACTTCTATCCTTTATTAGAGCACTCCACTGTTTCCTGTCTGCAGCTAAAAGTTTCAAGACCTGTGATTCTATTGTTAAGTTTGGTCTCAGTTGTTGTAAATCTTTATTAATTCTTGATGTCCAAGTTGTTCTAGGTTTTGCCTGGAGGTTGTTTAGTAAGTTTCAGTGCCTCGTTTAATGCTAATCTTTACTGATGTTGTTTCTGACAATCTCATTAAATGTCCTACCCATCTTAGTCTTTGTGTGTTACTGTGTACATTTGTTTTTGTGTGTGTAATTCCTGCTTTTGAACTAAAAGTCTAGTGAATGGAATGTATGAGAAGTTCTTTTATTTGTAACAAGTAAAATGATTTTATATAATTGACTTGGTAATTGCAGTGTCACAAATGTACTGTTGGCTTCATCTCATGGCTTCATTTCTAGCATTGGAAAATGTACTGTTGGCTTCATCTCATGGCTTCATTTCTAGCATTGGAAAGTGTACTGTTGGCTTCATCTCATGGCTTCATTTCTAGCATTGGAAAATGTACTGTTGGCTTCATCTCATGGCTTCAATTCTAGCATTGGAAAATGTACTGCTGGCTTCATCTCATGGCTTCATTTCTAGCATTGGAAAATGTACTGTTGGCTTCATCTCATGGCTTCATTTCTAGCATTGGAAAATGTACTGTTGGCTTCATCTCATGGCTTCATTTCTGGCATTGGAAAATGTACTGTTGGCTTCATCTCATGGCTTCATTTCTAGCATTGGAAAATGTACTGTTGGCTTCATCTCATGGCTTCATTTCTAGCATTGGAAAATGTACTGTTGGCTTCATCTCATGGCTTCATTTCTAGCATTAGAAAATGACACTCGAAGCGACTGTTTGAACTGGATAAACACCATCTTCATTCCTAGAACTCTTTCACGTATAGAAACTGAAATCTCTTACATAATCAGACCCCCTCCCTTGACAGTGAAACTTCTTACTGTGATTTCGATTACTCAATATCTTTTTATTTTAATTTCGCTGGTATATATATATAACCAACGAGGCTACAGCTCCGACGACTGCACCATTCTCGACGATCTATAAGTCAAATGAAAGATTTCCATACAAGGGTTCGCACCTGGGGGTTTATTTTTCGAATCGGGCCCACCGGGAGGAACGCAGGCCGAAAAACCTCCAAAAATGGCCATTTTGCCTATTTTTTGCAAAACGTCTTATTTCTAGAGATCCAGAACAGGCCGCAGGTTGTGCTGGTAATGATTGAATAGCTCATTCAATGATGGGTGTAATAGTCATATTTAGATTTCACGAGAGGGCCATCAGTGCTCGCTACGGGCATTTTCCCGGACCCAACTCCCAATTTTTTCGAAATTTTGGCCAGATTGCCTGTAGAAAAAACGTTCTAGCGGCGCCTGGTGGGACTCTTGGAAGGAGATGTTCAGCTCTTTAGAAAGAGAAAGAA
>JAQGDQ010000376.1:0-227230 GCA_030141605.1 Tubiluchus corallicola | reverse complement strand
GTGGCCTTTGATTATTTGGCCTTTTCGGTTCCCAATAATTCACAAATTAGTGAAGTTTTCATCGAACTACTGGGCTGGGAATTCTTGCTTAACTGTTGCTTTGTTAATTATTGCTAACTTAAACCATCTTACTAACTTAACTAACTAATTTGTAGATTCTTCTACAGTAACACAAGTTTTAGTCAGATTTTTAAATTCTTTGTTCTTAAAATTAATAAAACGTTTAGTGTTTTGAATTTCAAGTGAATAGAAGATTTAACAAAATGTTACCTGACTTGACAGTTCTCTATTCATATTGAATATCAGTTCTCTTGTTTTTATATAATTAATTTAATGGACAGGATACGGAGGCAGTTTGTGCAACAAAGATCCATATGAAAAGGACGATGAAGAAGCAGATGCTATTTATGAAGCAGTTGATAAAAGGCTAGATGAAAGAAGAAAAGAAAGAAGGTATTTTTCTTTTTTTTGACATTTTTAAAAGAGTACCATATCACTTTGATTTTTTCTGCATTTAATATTATTTAAACAAGGTAACACAAGTTAGAATTGCTGGAAGCTGCCATTGGCAACCACATAATCATAACAGGATGGTGTAATTAGCCAGTCACAAACCACTGCTTATAGATAAAGCCTATGGGGACTCCAGTAAGGTGACTGGTGACCAGTGAACTGATGATACGCTAAAAACTGGCATCTGCGTACAACTACATATTTATAGATTATTAGAAAGCAGCACCATTATAATACACAAAAAAGAAAGTAATACCTATAGCTTTGTTTAAATCTCCCCCCAAAAACAGTCATTCATTGCTTCATTCGTTTATTTGCAACTCACTTTCTTTTCATAAAGGAGGAAAGAAATTTATCTAGTTGTTGCACTAAACTTCTGAAACTCACTTTTTGCAGACGTAGTAGACCATACCATTCTGCTGCAAAAATTATATCACTACGTCATCAGAGACCGTGCACATAATTGGTTAAAAAGCTATTTATCTAATTGAATAGAATGTATAAGATACAATGGTAAAATTTTCCATGAACGTATAGTGTCATATGGTGTCCCACAAGGATTCAGCTCTGCATCCAATCTTGTTTTTAATTAACTTTAATGATTTAAAAAATTGTCTAAACCAATCTTATATGTTTCCATTTGCAGATGACACAAGTTTATTTTTTCATCCACTAGCATACAGGAACAAGATGTTATCACAATTAACAGTGAATTGTAAACACTAGATCAGGAGTGTCCAACATATGGCCCGCGGGCCAGAATCCGGCCCGCCATGCGTTTCTATCCGGCCCGCGAAGTTTCTCTTATTTTGTCAAAATTTAATAGGTCGCCAGGAAGTTCACTGCTCTGTTCGGAAGCACGAAAACACGAAATCGAAGTCAAGATCTCTGCTTACAGACGAACATTTGGCAGCTTCATTGCGCATTGCAACTTCTACTGTTGGAGCAGACATAGACTACTTGTGCAAACAAAAGCAGTGCCAGATTTCACATTAAACTGATCAAAAGCATAAACTTACAAGACTGTCTCTTCTAGCTTAAATGTAACATAAAATGTATTTTGTGCTTCATTGTCTTTTTGTGGTTGTGAAATTGCTAATCCGCCCGCAACTACTTTGAAGGTTGTACACTTGGCCCTCAGTTCAAAAAGGTTGGACACCCCTGCACTAGATGGTTTAAAAGTAATAAACGGTGTCTGAATCCATGGAAAACCAACTGAGTAAATTTTTGGATGTGATTCTTAGACTGGCCACCTCACATGCATATGATTAAATTAAAAATAACTGAAAATATTGGTATTATTATGCATATAGAAAACTCTCTGACTAAAACATATGATCTCAATGTATAATAACCTAATTCTATAATATTTATGTTATTGTTCTGTTTTGTTGGAGCATACATACAAAACAAAATTTAATTCCATAAGAGCATTGCAGCATAAATTTCTAAGATCAATTTATAAGTTAAGTGCCCACATTAGCAGTCCGTATGTTAAAACATACAATATCTTACTAATAGATGATTTAGTAGATTTGAACATAACAGTTTGCATGTATAAAACTAATAACAATTTGTTTCCAGACTTCTTTCAAAGTAGAAAAAAAATCTGTCTAAACATTTTATTACATACCCAGGGCCATCATTATGGATCACTCTATGTCCCATCATTAAATCTGCTGTATCAATTAAAAAATTCAAGTTTGTTTTAAATCAGAAAAATTTAACAATTACTATTATGATAGTGCCTTAATTACTATTGGCTAATATATGATTAACAGTGCCTAATTTCAACTTAATAACTCTATTGTTGTTAATACTAATCGAGATAATGACCTACACAGCAGTACAGGATTTCATCCTGCTGAAATCTGACTTAAATATGTAATTAACTACAACACGATCTGATTTCCAGCCATTGCTCTATCATAGTGATCATTCACTAACCCCTCCTTACTAACTCTTTTAAATCCTGCTTAAATAATTAAATTCTTCTGGCTCACTGTATGTTTTATTTTGCATTCTTTTCTTTTTTACTGTTAAAATCACTCTAACAAGCGCTGCTTTCAGAATGATTTGCCTCACTGTGACACGTTGTAAACAAGATTTGAAAATTTTAACATTAATCTTTATTAAGTAATCAAAAGAAATTTTCGAACAAATGATAAATGTCGCTACTTGACTATGAAAAGGTGCTTTGTGGGACAAAAATGTCCAAAAAAGATGGATTAAAACCTTAATTATTTAAGTAGCTTTATTCCAATGCTATACTATTTCTTTTCTTGTGAATTTTATGCTTGTACTATAGATTTATGACTGCTATTATATTAATTTTAATGGGCAACATTTATATTGTTGTTTTGTAATTATACAAGTATGGCATTTTCTATATAAAGGAGACTGTTACCACTTGATCAAGGCTGGGTTATCATTCAATGATTGATGAATGATTATCAAATAGATACAGGTCCCTGGTTGCTATTTGCTCAAAAAATAGAAATTTTTTCTATAATATACATGTTCTATTTCTTGCTGGCAGTCACTAGATGCAATCGCTGAGCACTGTTGCCAAGTCACTTTAGTGTATCATAGACACTTTGGTTTATCACAGGTTGTAGAATGGACCTAATCTTGGCTAGATTAATAAAAAGATGATGTGAGAATACTTTGGTCAACATTTGTGGCTGGCCTATCTCTTGCAATTAGTAAGCTCCTTCATAAATTAGGAAAGATTGTGGCACTAGCACAGATGGTAAAAAAAGTTCATGTTCTCTGATGCAACTTGAACAGTGTTTTGACAGCAATATCAACTGCAAGACAAACCCTAGTTCTCGCCGATGCTGGTATGGAAGAGGTGCTTAATCTTCTCAAAATCTTCGTCAACAATCTCATTTTTGGTTTTAATAATTTGCTAAAGCACTTATGATATTTGTTCTGTGGTTTGTCATTGAGAATTTTGCTAGAAACAAACCACTTGTATTATTGATCGTTTCCAGCCTTAACATTCAAAGGGATGGCAAATGTCTTGAACAATTATGTTATTGTTCAGTATTCAGAAACAACTCCACGTTAATAGTGTTGTGCTCCGTAATTTTCATTGTTGTTATCTTTGTTATTCAGGGAAAAAAGATACAGAGAGGAACTGGAAAAATATCGCCAGGAACGACCAAAGATTCAGCAGATGTTTTCAGATTTAAAGCGAGGATTATCAGAGGTACATACACGTGTTGACTGAGAATAATTTGATTTTTACATTCAGAGTGCTGCAACATTTGAAGTACTTTCTTCATTGGTGTCTCCAACATCGAACGGTTAAACCTACAGCAGCAGTGTACTGAATCAGTACTGTTCACGCATTATACTGTTCAATCATTTTACTCACGGTTTTAACAGTAAAGACACAGCCACAGCTAAACTATAAGACAGTGAGACTTCAGTTACCATAATCGGGGTATAATTAGTGCAATCTAGGAAACTCTTTTTTTGTGTAATGGTCTGTGATTTTTTTATGCTCATTTGAATCATTATAACATAATATAATATCAACATAACATAATAGGGTTTAACAATTTTCTGAATGTACTAATTACTTTCTATTTATGCTTTGCTTTTTTCCACCTTTGAAACTGCTTCGTATATATTGGTTACCTCACTTAACTATCTATTGACACTAAATTTTTCTTTTTATCATGGAAATTCACAATGATGGTGCCATTTTATTATGTGTCGGCAGCATTGATTTTTTATGGCGGCGTGCCTGGAGAAGTCATTGGCAGGTGGCAGTATGGTTTGGCGGCACAAATGACTAGTGTGGTGTCACCAAGCAGAACATATCGCATAACGTATATCGTTATATCAATTGTATAACGTGTACACTTAGAACAGTTTCCATTTAAGTGTTGTAACAAAGTTTCTCTGTGCTGATAGTAGACTATATAGGCCTATTTAAAGAAATCTGCATTTCTGTTATTGTGTCTTAGGTGTCTGAGGATGAATGGAAATGCATTCCTGAAGTTGGAGACTCAAGAAACAAGCATCAGCGTAACCCCCGTACAGAGAAGATCACACCGATTCCAGACAGTGTTCTTGCTAGAGCAGGATTAGGAGAGGGATCACTAGCATCTATTGACACAGCAGGCGGGGTAAGATGATTCTCAAAAATATTTATCATTTGCCCATATTTTGGCTATTAAGATTTTGTTTAGTGTCTTATTGAAGCAGTATCAACATAGAAGTCGTAAACGGGGAATAAAGCTTCACATGACACACACACACACACACACACTTACAAGGTACATGAAACATAATGTTATATTGTTCATATTTTTGCGATATTAGTTTCACCAGTTCATTTTTGTTAACGAAAGACAAATTTTTTACCTAAAAATTTTTGAAAACTGGTATGCCTACTATTACTATTTATGGAGCCATATCGTGCTATTTTGCTAAGCCATTTATCGAAATTTGGTATCCTTTACTTTTTTGTGCATGTGAATTTAAATGCAAAAGTTTCCGTGTATTGGTATGACTGTGTGTGTGACTATGTGCATTAAAGAACTATTATACCTTAAATTCTTAAAAATGTATATAAATGTCTCTACTTCGTAAAACTTTTTATTGCACTTTTAGCTTATGCTTTATTTTTCAAAAGTCATGAAAACAATGGTAGTTTCTAGCAATATGATATAAAACTTTCCTGCAAAAAAACTTATTATATAACTGCATACTTTTAAAATTTCTCAAATGACGATTTGATGTTCTAGGCATATGGAGCTGGACTAACTACACCCTTTCCTGGCGCCATAACTCCTGGATTGACGACACCTACAGGCGAGCTAGACTTACGTAAGATTGGGCAAGCTCGAAACACTTTGATGGATATGAAATTGAACCAGGTTTCTGATTCCGTTTCTGGCCAAACTGTTGTGGACCCCAAGGGGTACCTTACTGATTTGCAGTCGATGTTGCCAGAGTATGGAGGAGACATAAATGACGTGAAAAAGGCCAGGTTATTGTTAAAGTCAGTGCGAGATACTAATCCAAACCATGGTCCTGCATGGATTGCTTCGGCTCGACTAGAAGAGGTTGTAGGTAAAGTGCAAGCTGCACGGAATATAATAATGAAAGGTACAGAAGCTTGTCCAAAAACAGAAGATGTCTGGTTGGAAGCAGCCCGTTTACAACCAGGAGATAATGCAAAAGCTGTTATTACTCAAGCAGTTAGGCATATTCCGTCTTCTGTTCGCATTTGGATTCGAGCCGCAGATTTAGAGACTGAACTGAAAGGTAAAAGACGAGTATTTCGCAAAGCTTTGGAACAGATTCCTAATTCTGTACGTCTTTGGAAAGTGGCTGTTGAACTGGAAGATGTTGATGATGCTAGGATTTTGTTGAGCAGAGCAGTGGAATGCTGTCCAACTAGCGTGGAGCTCTGGCTGGCACTTGCACGCCTTGAAAGTTACGAAAATGCCCGTAAAGTATTGAATAAAGCTCGTGAGAACATTCCAACAGACCGACAGGTATGGATAACTGCAGCAAAGTTAGAGGAAGCCAATGATAATATCCACATGGTTGGCAAAATCATTGACAGAGCGATTACCTCACTAAGAGCCAACATGGTTGAGATAAACCGTGATCAGTGGTTGAAAGATGCCCACGAGTGCGAGCAAGCAGGAAGCATAAATACCTGTCAAGCTATAATACGTGCTGTAATAGGTGTTGGCATTGAGGATGAGGATAGAAAACATACATGGATGGATGATGCTGAGGCATTTGCTGCTAATGGCGCATATCAATGTGCGCGAGCTGTGTATGCTCATGCTCTCACAATGTTCCCCAGTAAAAAGAGTGTTTGGCTGAGAGCCGCTTATTTTGAGCGTAGTCATGGCACTCGTGAGTCACTTGAAACATTACTGCAAAAAGCTGTAGCCCACTGTCCCAAAGCTGAGGTTCTGTGGTTGATGGGGGCCAAATCTAAATGGTTGGCTGGAGACATTCCTGCGGCTCGAAGTATTCTTGCATTAGCATTTCAGGCAAATCCGAACAGTGAAGAAATTTGGTTGGCTGCTGTGAAGCTAGAGAGCGAGAACAATGAGTACGAGCGGGCTCGTCGTCTGCTGGCTAAAGCTCGTAGCAGTGCTCCTACTGCTCGTGTCTGGATGAAGTCTGCAAAGTTAGAGTGGATGTTGGGAGATACACAGAAAGCACTCTCACTTTTACAAGAAGCTGTTGATGTCTACACAGACTATCCTAAACTGTGGATGATGTATGGTCAAATATATGAGCATCTGAGTCAGATGGACAAGGCCAGACAGGTCTACAACCAGGGTGTAAAGAAGTGTCCACAATCTGTTCCAATATGGCGTCTCATGGCAAGATTAGAGGTTAGCCTAAATCATATAATCAAGGCAAGAGCAATTCTTGAGAAAGCACGTTTAAAGAATTCTCACTGTCCAGAACTTTGGCTAGAGGCAGTCAGAGTGGAAATAAAAGGTGGCTTAAAGAATGTTGCAATGACTTTGATGGCAAAAGCTATGCAAGATTGTCCAAGTGCTGGCATTTTGTGGGCAGAAGCTATTTTTATGGAAGCCCGACCACAACGAAAAACAAAAAGTGTTGATGCTTTGAAACGTTGTGAGCATGATCCGCATGTTCTGCTTGCTGTTTCCAAATTATTCTGGGCAGAACGGAAGCTTAGTAAAGCACGTGACTGGTTTAATCGGACAGTGAAAATAGACCCTGACTTTGGTGATGCATGGGCTTATTTTTTCAAATTTGAAAGTCTGCATGGGACAGAACAGCAGAGAAATGATGTGCTGCGACGGTGTCAGCTAGGTGAGCCCCGGCATGGTGAAGCTTGGTGTAGTATGTCAAAAGACATTAAAAATTGGAAGAAAAAAGTAGATGAGCTGCTAATTCTTACAGCTAATTCATTAACTGTACCAACTTGAATGTTGTTAAATATATATGCATTAACTTTCCCACAACTTCTATTGGAATTCTTAAAGGTATGATAAGATTTGCTCTTTTATTGAATTGACTGGTAAGAGTTAAAAGTATAATTGTTAATTAAATATGTTGTTAGTAGGGCCTGCACTGTCACTATTTAAGTATCTTGTTTTATTTAACGTATGCTGTGCTACACTTTTTTATTAAACACTGTAAAAGTGATTTTTCTTTAATGTAATAGCTTCTTTAAGTGCTTTCAGCATAATAACATTGTAAATCTGTTTGCTGTACAATTATGGTAGGCTTCTGCTACCATAACGATTGAACTAGCTCATGTATTTTAACAACTTCACTGCCTCACTGACAAGAACTTCCCGTCATGCTTGATCTGAAAATTAACTAACGATGCACCAGTAGCTATGATACCTACCTGTGCCAGCTTCACTTCGTGAATCCTCTGTTGTCCACAAAGTTAATGCATGTACATAGGCCACAAAATGCATAAAGCCAAACATACATGTAGTGGAAATGTGTAAAATATTATTTCTGTATAGAAAAATCATTTTGCTGAATTAATGTTTTGGATCAGTTTCGTCTGTTTGAAATTGTAGTTGGTATAAACATTGTAGTAAATTCCATTATTTTGTGCAGACGTATCTTTTAACTGTGATCTGACTTAAACTGTGTCTTTATTGGAAGCCTTCATTTGCATGACAAGTTCCTGTTTTAGAATTCTGGTTAAACAGAATTAATTATACCAACCATATGTTTTGAAATTTACTGGAAAAACCGCATTAATTTTTCTTTCTGAGTCATGCTAAGCTATATTAAGATATAATAGTTCTATGCATTGGTAAACACAATTTTTTCTAACAATTTATTCTTGGCTACCAGGCTATGCCATAACTTGGTGTTTTCCGTTTTATGGAGACAATGTCAAACTAAAACAAGGCACGGTAACAAATTTCACCAGTAGAAAATTAATTTGCAGATTCACTTCCAAACATTTTGCTGGTAATGACAGTGTAACTATATTTCTCTGTGTAATGCTGAGAGCAAGGCTCAGCCTGGGTCACTGCTCGGATTACTCAGTGGCCTCTACTGTTTCCAGCAGGCACTTTTGGTGAGATCCTTTTTCTTCTTAATAACCCGATTTTTCTTCCAGTCCTTTGTCTTTGTTGTTTGTTGTTTCTGTTCTCTGTCTGTAGGTCAACTCTGTACTTTTTTGTTAATCCTTTAATCCAACCAGGTTATGTGTGTGACAACTGTAGAAGTAATCTTCTTTTGTTATTGTTTCTTCCAATTTTTCGATAGTCTTCATGCATAACAATAGATACTTGGTTGTCCACCGCCCAATGATTTCTTAGAAATCTTAGTTTTGTTTTTTCATCTATTGTCTTTGATGTCTCACTTGTTAAGTACTGTATTTTCCTTCATTTCTTTTTTCGAGCTAGATGTTTGTAGTTTTAACTTATTTTCTACTTTATGTTTTACATATGAGCAAGTTTCTCTATATTATTGTCGGTCTAACTACCTGGCACTACTTTTTTGCTCGTTCATTAACACTTTTTTGCATCTCTAACAGAAAATTCTTAGCCACATCAACTGCTTATAGTGTACTCGTCGTTTCATTGGCCACATTCCACAAATCGGTAACATTGCTCAGTAACTTGTACCCTTTGCTTTAACAATTACAACAATTTTCCTTTGCCAAAATTCTATTTTTTTGCCATTTTTATTTTCATTTAGTGTTCCCCATACTTTCATATTTTTAATAACGTGGGAATATAGTCATTCTTTCGTAAACTATTAAGCTAACTTTCATAATTATATATTGATCTCCAACTTCGTTTTATCACTCCTACTCAAGTTACAAAATTAAGCAATGTTAATCAAGGCGGTAAACAGATGGGTGACAACTAAAGAATGTCTATTAACAGAGGATGTATGCTTATAACAGCTATGCTTCTGTAACCCATCTCATGTCAGATGCAAGTCTTACCTTGGAGAACTACCATCCTTGGAAATAAAGTAGCTGCAAGTCTGCCGCAGCCATCTAAAGGGTACATTTTAAAAGTACACTTTAAGCCAACTGAAAATAGCATTCAGACACACAAGCTTTTATTAGTTTAGAAATGGAATTTGTATGTGACAACATTTGCTGTAAGCACATTGTGACTTGTGTCCTTGCCTAATTTCGTGCAGAAAGCCTGACATATTTCAAAATCATCCTGATTTGTATTAACTCGGAATAAAAAAACTCCTTTAATTTGGTTTTCTAAGAGTGAAGTGTAATTAACACAGCCGCCTACCAGATTTACTAAAATACACGTGTATATTTAAATAGAAGCCGTTCCAGGCGTTTTTGAGTCAATTAAGCGATTGAATCTATTAATCGTGAGTCTATTAAGTGGCGCCTATTGTGTATTTCAGTTCTAGCACACTTAATTGCTACTGCTTAACTGAGGCTTGCTGAAGGTCATCTGCACAGTAATAATCTGCAAATAAATAAACAGAGCCATTAAACTCTAGTATAAATCTCTGTAACATACATTCATTTATCAATTGGTTTGTATAATATTCTTTCGTGCACGTGTGAATAAGTGTCTGTTAATCATACAACTCGCAAAAGTTTATGTTACCCTAGTAGTCCTGCGGTTCAGTGTGTTGACGTAATCAGTCAGTGTGGTCGAATATCTAATCGAAGTACTGCTGATCACCCATTCACTATTATTATAGCAATTTCAAACTATGATAAATTTTTAAACAATGATATTTACTTGACATTTTTGATATAGAAAAATGCTTCGATAAGCCTTGGCTTAAAGATGCAGTAGTTGAAATGTGACGTTTAGGGATACCAGCACACATTTGTGAGTTAATTTTCAATTTGAATGACGTAGCATAATGCTGTTATTGACACACCAGTTGGCATCACTAAGGAAATTAAAATAAAGGAATCTGTTAGGTAGGGAACCCTGTTAGGTCCACTTTTGTGCTGTGCAGCAGTAAATAATATAAATTCTCTTGAAAAAAACAAAAACAACAATAACTCCAGAGCTTGAAACAGAAATGATGGTGTATGTAGATGATATTTTAGGGTAGGAAATACAATTAAAGAATGATTAAAAATTGTAAGAAAACAGAAGAGTTAAAAAGAATAAAGTTCAAAGTTAAAAAAACGCAGTCAATGCGAACAAAGATGACTAGAAAGAAAATAATTCCCTCACTTAAAGAAAAAAATAGCAAAGGAGAAACACAAAGCTATAAATACATTGGTGATCGGCTAAAAGAGGAAAACACTTATAAGACGTTAATTGAAAAGCGAAAAGAGCAGAACGAATTCAAAATCAGCTATGTTAACTCCTCAGCAAATATTAATAATGTCGGAATGTCAATAGAAATAAAACTAAAAATTCACTTGCAATACAATCATTAATTTATAATCCTGGAACTTGGTCAAACACACATGAAAAGAAATGAGTTTGATGCACTGGAAAGTATTCAAGATAAGTCAATAATGTTGGGAATGGCTAAAACTACTAGTTACTGCGGGTTAATATCAGAATTGGGAATTTGGCCAATTGAAGAACGTATCTGGTACAAAAAATTACGTTTTATACAACTCTATTAATATCATGAAGTGAAAGGTTAGCCAGCAAAGTTGTAGCACAGCAAATGAAGTACCGACAGGATGATAACTGGCATAGTGAAATTGAAAAAATTGCAACCATTTACGGAATTAATATTGACAAGGAATATGTGAAAAATAAAAAGAACTCAGAGTGAAAAAATACCTAAAATTTAAAATAACGGCTGTGATACAAGTCAAATGCAGTGAAAATATAAATAAGAGCTCAAAATTAAGATTTTTGGAAAGCAATAAACGATAACAGAAGGATTATTTAACAAAATTCAGTCATGCAGAAGTTAAAAATATTTTGGATTTAAGTCTTAATATGGTCAAAGTAAAGCAAATTTTAAGGGTTCATTTATAAGAAATTTAATACGTCCTATGTGCGATAGTGAATTAGACACAACAGAACATTTGTTTACTTGTGGCAAATACAAAAGGTTTAGAGAAAATCCAGGTAAAGTCTCAACAGAGGATGATAAAACTGTTGTAGTGAAAATTTGTTGAATGCATCTAAATATGTGAATGATTGTTTGTTTTATAGGAAAAGCATTTTGAAGGAAGTAGGTGAAGTAAATTTTGAAGAAGAATAAAAGTGCTACAGTGTTTGAAGAACCCTTGCAATCGATTTCATCGTTTGCCCATACAAGGGAAGAAGGGCGAGAAACCACAGAAGCCACAACCAGATGATTAATCATTTAATTACGATGCTCTCAACAGTAGCTCTGAAGGTTGTGCGATGTTCTTATGCAACAATAATAATTACCTGTTAATACGTCAAGGAATTAAAATGCCTGCCTAAGTAATATAAATTTATTAAGATTGTTTGTAATAGAGTGTTTAATTCAATACGGGAATCACCTCAGAAGAAGCTTTATCAAAAGATAATAACTTAAAGATTTTAATATGTTTGTCATCCATTATCGAAAATACTAATGCCATTGATGTGCACCTGCTCGCCATTGGTGATTGGGAGGAGCAGACGTATTCACAGTATCGTATCTAGAAATATAAGTTTTGTCTGTTTTTTAAGAGGCCACGAAAGCCAACACAAAAATATCTAGCTAGGCAGACAGAAAATGGTTGCAAAAAATCGTGTTATATTCTAAAGAGTTCGCATATTGCCTGCAAAAACTCAGAATTGCTTGCTGTGATTATTTTTCTTCTGCTAATTGTCTAAGTTAAAAGTAACTGATTGTTGAAAAAAACTAGTGTTCTCGATTTTGAATTAATTTGAAGGAAGACTATTTCGGTAATTATTTTTTATCATTAAGTCAACTGTCTCTAAGTAACGCCAAAACAATGTGTATAACACATTAACGGTACTGTCAGTTTGCAGTTTTGTCGCGGTTACCGCTGTTAGATGCATAAACCATATGAAGTCTCCCATATTTTTGAGTTGGAGTTTTTTGCGCGCCTTATGTCGGAGGTAGCGCTGACATGGTAGTGTTTAGCCTTCTGCTAGATAAACTGGCGTGTTTACCTGACTCGAGGGCAGATTTCTTTTATTTTGCTTTTAGAATTCTTCCTGCTCAATGTCTGTAATAGCAGGGGCGTCGTTAGGGTTTTCCAACCTACTGAGTTAAAGTGCTAAGAACACGTTAGTGCATTGACAATGTTTATTTTAAAATGAAACTTTTATTACTGTTAATTTTTTATATGAGATATTTACACATCATATGAAAATACACTACTTAGTTAAAATATCAAAGTAAACTGGCATTTAAACACACAATTCTGTATTTACTCATACATTATATCAACAATCAGAATTTTCCTTTGCTGGACTTCACCGCTGCGAACTAGTCAATTCATCAAAATCAATTACTTTTACCAATTACTTTGATCGTTTTCAGCAGATGAAACTGTAACATCAGATAGCTTTGGCTGTCCCGTTATAGATCGCAACGTGGTATTGCCTAGCGCACACAAGAATCGATTTCTCTCTGCATTGCACTAGCACGAGCTGTCAGCTGCGTCAAATGCCAGAGTAGGTTTGGCAGAAATACATGTATATGTAGCGGAAGTAGAAGTAGGAAGGAATTCTAGGCAGGAAATCCATCACATTGTTTAGCCTACCACCCTCCAAAAACACACTTACGTATATGGTGTCACCCTGTGTAGCTTGCAACCCCCCACACCATATCACCTCTGTGTAATAGACCGTTTTTTAGATGCAATGGGCCAATGATGAAGGTGATCTACCCGGCCGCGTACCAGTTCATATGTTCATAGTATGTGATTGGCTTCAGAATTAAATGGATTATTACTGGAAAAGCTAAAGCTGCTTCTTGGTGATTTTGTGTACTATGCTGCAATTACTGAGAAGCCTGATTGTTGAGTGCTGGGTTTTGGCCTACAAAGTGCTGAGTTATATAAAAATAAATAAATTGGAACTTTTTAACAAACCTAGCATTTTGTACATCTTACAAAATGCTTAATTTTTGGTGGTTATTAAATTTTTTATATTGCAAACTTTGCCTTACATTGCATAAAAAATTATTGTAAACTTGCAGCTGTTATTAATCTTTGCAAAACTTACAAAGTATCACATGATTACATGTTGGTGAAATAAATACTATAAGTCTACAGAAAATATTTTTGCAACCAAGTTCTTTAAAATTAGTATTATGAAATTTTATGTTAAGACTGTCAGTGATTTGAATGACAATGAGACAATTCTTCCTGTTTTGAAGCTGATAGATAATAACATTGTTGAAATCAAGTTACTAGTTACTTGTGTGAGTTTTCTTCAGGTTTAAGTGACGTAAGTTTAGCTGAATTTGCAGCATCAACATTGACATTGTAATTAGCGATTGTCTGGCATGGATTTTAAATTACAAGCCGGTGTAAGGCACAGCATCTGGTATGGTACCCGGTATTTTTGGTACAGCAGGAATACTGTAGATTTTGTGCTAAACAACATAATTCACATCCTCCTTTCTCTTTACGATTGTCTTTGTGAGGTTCTACGACTGTACGACATGTGTGCAATTATTATTTACTACATGTAATTAGTTAAACATCCAATCTGCATTTGGGAAAGGGACTGAATTTATGTTGCTGATGTGCAAAAGCACAGATCTAGCCTCTGAATGTTGTCAAAAACCACAAAACAAATTTCACAAGTCAGTACTATGCATTTAAATGGCATCTAGTATGGTACTAGAAAGTGACAAATCGGTTAACTGCCAACATGTTTTTTTCCAAGTACTTCTTTGCGCAATAAGCATTTATATTTCACATGTCCACCTCCACAAAAGCAAAGCAAACTCAGCGACAGCCAGCAAATGACTTAGGACTGAGTGCTTAGAGTGCTTAAACAACCTAAGAAAAAACTTTTAACGTAAACTAAATTTAGCATGCTGTATTTAGTATTAGCATCTCATTGAAATCTGTTAAAGTTAGGACGTTAACATTACGTTTTAGTGCATTACAGAGAACCAAATTCCTTGCCGGACCATGAACAGTAAGCAAGTTTTAATTTTTTCAGGTCCATAATTTCATGAAAAATCTGGTAATCAACCTAAATAATTCAGTGAGATACAGTATATACTAATACTCTTAGACTAACTTAGTAGCTTTCTATTAACTATAATAATTGTATGCACATTGGTAATAGTACTACATGTATAAACACAAATAAGCTAAACCATGAATAGCATTGCCATAGCTGCTGAATTTGGTGAAGCCACATATAACACAGTAATGCTGTGCCACTATATGCTAGCAATTTGTTGCCTAGACTTCCAATTAGGCGGTAACTCATATGTAAATTTCACAAATCTTTTCATTACTGGTCAGTTCACTTCAATTGTATTGACGAAAGCAGTTAAACCGACACCTGTTCTGGTACTGTATGGTATACCGGTTCATCACTAATTATAATCGATTCACTTGGGTATTTAGTGTTGCAGCATTTGTGATAACATTGAAAAACCATTGACATTGTTTTACACTATCTGCATGAGCATGTTCAAAAGGATATAATCAGAAGCATTTTCGTAGCGTACTTTATTAAAAGTTAAGACAAAAGAGTATATTTGTAAGCTTTAATTCAGCAAAATTTTTAAATGCCATGTAGTGTTTTTCTTGACTATGTTCGTGGCTGTTTACCTCATAGTGTAGAGAGAGGATGTACATACAAAATTCCTTGGCTGCTTCAGTGGTCCATCTTAGAGCTTTAGCCATGAGCCCCAAATTCATCATTGTTGAGGTGGCCTATCACTAAAAGCTTGATTTCACATTGCAATGTGCCAAATTGGAAAAAAATTAGTTTATGTAAATTGACCAGGTTTAACATGAAAAAAGTGTTTTGTGTTCCTGTTGCCCACAGGTATTTCTTAGCAAGAGAACTAGTTTCTTAGAAAGTATTCTTATTTGAACCATTATTTTACTGAATGTTATACTCATCACTGTAATATAGCTTGGCTAAATGTGTTATTTAGTTTATGACTCATAAATTAGCAAAGTGCCCAGAAACTTTTAATCCTGATAATCTTATGATAATTTCCTCTTCGTAAGAGAAAAATGTTCTGTGAATTTATTTATCTTTATGTGCAGTGTTTCAGGTTTTATGTGAATTTGTGTTTGTTCCATTTGTAAAGTTATGGATAATCAAGACTTATGTCAACCTCTGGAAGGTACCCTGTCCAAGTACACGAATGTAATGAAAGGCTGGCAAAATCGATACTTTATAATGGATCCTCAACGAGGCATTCTTGAATATTTTGTGGTATGCTTCTGCTTATATGAGATTTAAATTAACTTGGTCTGCTGAATACTTAAATTTTATTGTGTCAAATATTCATGTGGAGTAAAATATCCCTCTTTCTTTAACTTATAAATGTTCTACTAAGTTGTAATTTAGGCAACTAAACTCTGTACAAAGTTCTAAGTAATTTCAATATTTTTCTAAACTGTAAACATGTGGTACGGAGACTGCTTCAAAGTGAGAGCTACTACAAGTAGCTTATTTTTGGCCTTCTCCCAGGCATCTTGAAATGCACTAAATTACAACCACTAGTAGACCATGCAATAACTGTAACTTGAATATTTTTTTGTTTCAGCCAGAAGAAGAAAAGCGTCAAAAGCCACGAGGAATGTTACATTTAGCAGTAGGTTCTAAATGTTTTTGTATGATACTTAAATAAATGCAGTTTAAACTGTATATAATTGTAGTACACCTTGTAATTTCAAGAATATACTAAGGAGTTACAAAAAAGTTTCTCTAAATGCAACAAATTATTTAGTTAGATACCAAGCAATCAGCCTAATCATCTGAATCTTGTCATCAGTTTTTCAGTCATTTGTCAGTAATCAAAATATCAATAGTTGCGCTTGATTAATTTTAAACATTTCGTGAAAAATGTGGAAAGCCTTTTTAAACATTGTTCCACGCCATGAATTTATTTTGGTTGAATAGCCTTCCATAATGCACTTTTGAACATTTTGCCTCCTGGCAATGGTTCGTCGGTTTTATCTTGTAAAATTGTTTTTAATTGACAGGGAGCGGTGATATCACCTAGTGATGAAGATTCTCATACTTTCAATGTAAATGCAGTTTCTGGAGACATATACAGACTAAGAGGTTGTGTCTTTACCAAATTATAGCCAAATCTCTTTTCATAAAGTTTTTTTATCAGAAATTAAAAAAAGTTATGTTTATTAACACTATTGAAGCAGGAACAATATTGTATTATTAGACACTGTGCTTGCGAAAAGTCTTAGAAGTGCTTACATGAAAAATATTGATTTGAATTTTAGGAAATGAAAATTTCATTTAGTGGCTGAAATAATTCTGGGCTATTTGTGATAAAATCGAGTCTTATTGTGATGTCACACTTCTTATTCCATTGTCTTTTTTGTTGGAGCCTATAGTTAACCGTAAAAGTATACCACTGTATATGCTAATTTGTCTCAATGTTACTTACCATGTGTTAATTTCTTAATCTTTTTTGCAGCCCATGATGCAAAAGAACGACATCACTGGGTCACACACTTAAGGGTAGTGGCTGAGTTGCATAATGAAAAGTTGGGCACTAGTAGTGTAAGTAGCTTTTCACTTGACAAAACTTTTTTTGTTTTATATGTTTAGTGACCACAACAACAGATAAAAGAAAAATGCTTGAGTGCTCTTTATACAGTGTATTATCTGCGCAAATGAGTAGCCTTTATACAGTATGATGTATAATAGTACGTATCTGCATCTGCAAGATCTGCAGATTGGTGTTAAATTTGAAAAATCACGTAGCTGCAAGATCCGCAACAACGTAAGCAAAATTAGACTTGCCATGTGTACTCTAAATTAATATATAGACTAAAAGAGACTGCAGTCATTTGCAAAAATTTAAGAGCAGCATGATTTTCTGAAGAAATTTTGATGGAACCATTGTTATTTGGTATTTATATCAAAATCTATTGATTTGTTTTGTCAAATTGAAATACTTCAGCATAGTATGAAAGCTTGTCTTTTGTCCACCTTTACTGTCAATGACTACTTGGGGCATACTTGAAACCAGAGCTTCATGGTACTCCTTAACAATTTTTTCCATCCTAATGGTGCATCATCTTGAGTAAAAATTTTATAATTGTTAGTCGATGTGCAGTTTTAACTTCTTGAGGAACTTTACGTACTGAGGGCCATTCCATGGTAGTGTTAGATGGTAGCATGTACAGACTAGCAGACCCATACATGACATGGCTCTTCAGATCATCTGACATAGTGGATGTTTTGTTTTGGCTACTGTAGAGTTCTTAAATCGCTTTCCTATGGGCTGAACAACATGTCTGTTACGAGATGCAAACTGCTGATTCATCTGAGATAACACTGTAGCAATTCATATCTTGTAAGAAACATGATAGATTGGTTGTAGGGAAGCAGTTTCATGAGAGATACACAATAGTGGTGGGGGGCGATACCACTGATTTCAAGTAAGTTGGCAGTAAAACCACTTATAGGCAGTAATGGATTACTATGATCGATTACTGAGATCGCCCTGCGGCATCCATTTTAAAACAGTGGTGGCTAACACAAACCTGTGCTTGCAATGTATACTAAAGCTTAACTGAAATCGCTGAAGGTGAAGCTGAATGAGTTTTGTGTTTGAAAGTGTTTTCATCTGTCACGTCCTTTACACGTATTGAAAATTATATCAAACGCATTTTGCATTTTTCGTATTTTAATTTTTTACATAAAGTATTTGATTGCCCATCAAAGTAATCGGTATCAGATAGTTGCAGGCAAGGAATCGAAGTAATCGATCACTAGCAGTCGATTACGCCCACAACTAATACACAGTAAGCACAATGAAACATCCATCGAGTTTGTCCATCCATGAAACAAACATGTCATGTATGTGCATTACTGATCTGTACTTTCTACCACCTTAGGATATTGACACAACGAACACTGATTTTCTACCTGCGCTGATAAGTGTGAACATGCTAAAAGAATGTTCTATGGCAACACGTACAACTGCACACAGCAGATGCTCACGCTGGTTTATAAGCGCTTGCTTCTTGGTCTTATATGTTTGTAAGAATGTATGAAACATTTTTAACACTGGTAAATAATGTTATTGTACAGTTGGTTTTTGAACATCTAGGAACACGTTAAAGTCTGTCTACAGTTATAAATACAGAAAATTTTATGCAGTTGGAAATTACTGAGGAGTTTCTTATATTTTTTTCTCGTCCTACTTTAGCTGCAAAATACTTTTACATTTCTTGGAATAGTATCAGAGCATGGCAGGCCAACAGTAGGGCATTTATTTGTGGTTGTCTAGTTGTCTGTTTGTCTGTCTGTCTTACTGTCAGTGTGGTAGAGCAAACAGATGAAGTTATAGGCCTAATCACCAAAATTGCCACCGGATAGTTCTGGGAAGGACCTGGAAGCTCATTACTTTGGTTCGAAAGGTCACAAGATCAAAAGTGTAGAAATAATAAATTTTCTCCATGGTGACTTCACGTGAGTGCATGAGTTTACACCTCTATTGAGTGCTCTTCTGCCGGTTATCTTCTGCACTGTTTTTGGTAGCAAATTATCTGAAAAAACTTTCTTCTGATATAAGGGGTAATGCAAATCAAAAGAATCAGCTTTCTGATCGTCACATTCATTATGTGCACCAACCAGCTTGAATCAGCACTGACAACAAGTGCTTGTAATAAGTGGATTATTAAACGCATTTGTTTTGTCTGTATCCAAAGAGTGCAAACACAACAAAAGCGCTGATTCATACTGGTTGGTGTACAGCTGCACATAACGGTTGCAGGCACCAGAAAGCTGATTGTTAAAAACAAATTACAGATCAGAACTGGTGTATATGAAATTAACTCTAAGAGAATCCTTTTGAAGCTCTTGCTGCTTTTCACAGAATGTTTACTGTTAACTGTTGCTGTTATGCCTCTGATGCAGCGGCAATAATCTGCTAGTATCTTTTTGACTTTACAAGCATATACATCATAGAGCAAATAAATCATAGAATTAATTTTGAAACATAGAGCATAAGTAAAAACCTAACATTTCAAACTCTTGTGGCCTTTGCAGTGCGTACTAAACTGAGGAATGATGACTTATTCTTCTTAACTAGTAAAGCTACACCCGTCGGATAATAGATCCAATCGCTTAATTGAGTCAAAACACTTTGTGTGTTTCTCAAAGTGAGTCTATTAACCAGCGGCTTCTATTTATTGTAATTGATATCGTGTTTGAATTTTGAATATGCACAAAAGCATAATTTTTTGAATATGCACAAAAGCATAATTTAGAAAAACATAGTCTGAACTATTTGCTGATAAATTGATTAATTATTATTAATTAACTGATTAGTGTATACTTTTCTAAATTTGGTTATTGAAAATCATGCTGGCCTGCTGCACAATCTTGTGATCACAGCTCTTACACAATTTTGAAATTACTATTTTCGAAATTATCCACACCATTATCATGAAAAAACAAAAAAATTGTGTTTGAAATTAGACAGACTTTCTGCACAAATAGTTGAAAACTTACCTTTCTTTAAGCTTTCTTCAATGAACTGTGTTTACAAGTTCCACATTGCGTGATAATATTGTTTAAAAGCATGCCTTTCAGAAGTTGTGATTACCTTAGCTGCACATTTTTTACTGCTCACAAACATTACAGAATAGTTGTTAGATTATTACAATATTAAAATGTGCAGTTTCATGTAATTCTTAAGTAATAAATAGTTAGCTACGAATTTATACACCTTGATAGCTGAGCTGCTTCTTGGCAACTTTTATGTGAGATAATTAAATCATATGGTACAATATTTGTAGTGTTCAAACATGTATGTGTGCTACAGTTATGACCCCAATTCTGCAATTAAACATTAATAAATTGTGTCCTTCTGAAATGATTTTTTAGTTAATTATTAGTGTTTGGCAGCTAATTATAAGTCTAATTTTGTTATGAATTTTAGTGATCACTAAGAATATGTCATTAGAAACATTATTTATTTTTGTGTAAAAGATGTGAGTAACTTACCTGGGGCCATATGTGTGGAAATTGATGAATGTTGAGCTTACATATTTCACCCACTTGTCATGTAGTCTTGATGTACTGGAAATGATGCTTAAACAGTCTATGTTTTTGAAGTGACGTGTTGTTAGTCTACTTCTGAAAACATTCTGAAGCCCAAATGTTCTAGGATTACATGCTACAGGTGCAGCATATATGTCCAGAAGAACTCTCTTCATCTAGAATTGTTGCTAACGAGAAATTCTTGTTTAGACGTCACATAGCGTACGAAAAAATTCACTCGGCAGTCAACTGTGGCCATCCAAAAGTCAGAAACACATTGATGAGACACAGTACAACAGTGATTTTTTGGTGGATGACCTTGAAAATTCCAACTCAGAGTCTATACATTCTACTAAAAATTTAGTTGCCCAAACTGAACAACATCGAACAAGTTTCGTTGCATCAGTTCAGGTAGGTGGAGCTAGCATTTGTAAATATAAAAATAGGTATGCACTTACGAATGCTGTATTAAAGCATATGAATCTGTATGCATTGAATGCATTTGCATTAATAAATGATGATACTAACATAATATGAAGCGCATGGAGCTGGTTGTCACTATGAATGTTTATACTAACGTACATTAAAATAGAACCACTTGAGCTTGTTAAGTTCATTTAGACCTGTTTAAATTTTATGAGTTGTTGGCATCACATAATATGCAAGTTTTTACAGTTGGGTACATGGTATTTGGGCAATGCATAGGAGTGCTTGGGCTTGAGACATTTGAGGACCAATAAAATTTAATCATTTACCTAATTTTTTTTTATTTTTTTTATTAAATTTTTCACGAGACATTATTTTCCTAACACTCTCAATTTTTTTGCTTCTCATCACTTCACCACTTTTAACACAACAAGTTAAACCCACTCAAATGACTTTGCATTTTCAGGGTTTCCACTTTGATTCAGTATTATACGTACATTTTAAAATGAACTAAGCAGAAGAAGAAACAGCAAGTTTACCATAAGATTTTATTAAGATATGACAGCATTCTATTTCAAAAATACCTAGTACATCACAAAAAATCTATTCACACCAAAATTTTGTGTCAGTACAACTAGTGCAGCAATTTAACTAGTATTATATCACAATACTACATTCATCAAATGCTTGGTGTGCTTTGGAAGAAGTAGACCTAGAATGCATTGTTTAGTTCATTAGTTGCTTATACTAGTTACCAGCTCAAATATCACCTTTCGAAAATCGAATATCAACTAGTTCAATTAAATGATGTATGAGTATACTGTCAAATATAATTGTAAGCATTTTTTGTTATGTCTCTTGCAAAATGCGTGATAATAATATACACTCAGTATATATTATACTTCTTTACAGTTTTAATTTCACAATTGTACTCCCGGAAATAATTATTTCTTTTCTTACAAAAATGTTAGATGTTTTATAACATGCATGATGATCACTATTCATACAATGAATGAGGATTCTCCCAAAAGTCTAGTTAGCATGATTCGTATCACTACAAAGAAATAATTACTCTTAGGTGATCGAGTTCATAACAGTGCAGTCATATGCATCAGTGCTGGCACCCCAATATCTTCTACCCAAATGAGCCAGCGCCCAAGTGTCTGGCACCCTAACAACTGTGCCCATTTTTCCCAGTTTCCCAGAACACCACAGATTTTACATTATATTTATTTTTAGGATTTGCCGTGTTCTGGCTCACTTACATGTGTTGAAAAGGTAAGTCTTATTTATTTTTTTTTGTTTTTTTACATTTCTTATACATTGTTGCACAATTAGATAACGAGCAAATCACTGAATAAAATTCGTGTACAGTTTGAGCATGCAACTTACACAAGTTTAAGTAACTTGTGCGTGTAATTGTGCAATTATCAATAGACGAGATTAGCAATTACAAATGTACATTAAAGTACCAGGCATTTGAGAAATTCTGGAACAGTTTACTAGTTTTCCTTTTCTTTTTGACTGCCCTGTCCCTTTAATGCTATAATGCTAAATATGTATCTTCGGTTGTCAGAATTTTTTTACATTAAACTTCTTCAGCTCATAACGCTGGCATGGAGTTACTATTACTAATTCGCAGGATAATTTATCCTTTATCAAATCATCAGTTCATCCTTTATCAAATGTTATTTTGCTCACACCCTATTTCCAAAAAAGGAACATTATACTTCATCTAACAATAAATTTCGTAGGTGACATCTAACAATATTTGTCGTAGGTGATTTTTCTTTTGTTGCTTTGTATTGTATTCCCTGTTTACAAGGTGATCATGTAGTACAGGTGATCATAATTTCCAACGTACTAAAACTAATTTTGTCTGATTTATCTTTTTTATGGTTGTTACCTAGGAATTGTTATTACTGAAATCAACTAGTCAAAGTGCTATTCAGTGTTTGAATGATTGCATCGCAGTACTGCAGAAACAGAATCAGAAAAAAGTTAGCTTAAGTTCATCTGTAGAATGGCTGAAGCCACAGTAAGTTGAAATTTAGGTTTTAGATAAACTTAGCATTCTATCATTATGCCACCATTCTCATTTTTGCGAATCATGTAGGACCTATACTTTCTAATTAAAATCATGTAAATGCTGTTATGCTTTCATACTGGCATAAAGCTACAATAGACTGCATAAGTAGCAAAATGATTTATGCTCACTTGGAAACATGTTTGACCAATTTATTAAATTTAGCATAAATCTTTGAAATAGCTATTATGCTGTATGCATCAGACAGTACTCTTCATATAACTTATATGTTTATGTACCTACTTTTTTGTTTGCTTGCTAAT
Organism: Tubiluchus corallicola; assembly: GCA_030141605.1. Classification (NCBI taxonomy): domain Eukaryota; kingdom Metazoa; phylum Priapulida; class Priapulimorpha; order Priapulimorphida; family Tubiluchidae; genus Tubiluchus; species Tubiluchus corallicola. The sequence goes on along the minus strand of JAQGDQ010000376.1, from coordinate 203,816 downwards.
TAACTAAGACTATTTTGATTGTAAACAATTCTTTCCATGCCTTATCTACATACCTATATTGTCAGCAGTAACTTTGTTCATTTTTTTATTTTAGTGTGTCATTAAGTAATACATCTACAGGTATACCACACCTCACACTTTTAACACAGAGTACTTATTCAGAAGGTAAGTGCAGTGCATGTAAACTTGAACAGTAAAGTTCACTAACTGTTTTATTTAAATAATGGAAGCATAAACAAGTTTTCAATGAGATATTACAAGCAGTTATTCCAATGTATTTGTGGTTCTAACAAAAGGTGTAGCTTCATTTAATGATAACTGGTAATGACTTACTTTCATTAAGTGAATTCTTAAAGTACGTGGAAACTAATGCTAAAGATGTGTTGGATTGGAGTTCCAAAGGGTGTGACACTAGACACTCAATAAAGTGATACATTGTGGCTGTTCAGCCTTCCTTGTAGATGTTTCATGAGTTTTCTTTTTATTAATATTATTGAGTAAATATTGTTATTATGAGTAATGTAGCATAAACAGAGCATAAATGCAGCTTTACTGGGAAATAAATGTTCAGTAATTTAAATTACCCAAAGTCGTCCCCATACGGAGGTGACAACATAGTGCAGCATATTTGTACAATACAATAATATAAGCGTATCAGTGCTAAACTTTACATTTTTATTGCAATAACAATTAATGCAAATTATGAGCAAAAGGTGCAAAATTATGAAAACATTGTGAGTTTTGATAAAGATGACTATATGGAGGTGAGTTTTAAAAGTAATTCAATTACGACTTCAAATGACAAAAAATGCCACAAATTTGAGACTCGACAAGCAAAACTGTACAAACATACAGTGAGTTGGACTACAGGCTTACCAAGCTTTTAGTCATGTCCGTGAAGTCTTGTATCTCCAGACAGTATAAAAAGACATTTGTAGTCATAAACAACAAGGCCATGGGGCAACTGGTAAATAAGAATTTGGTTGACTCTTTGATACCTGATGTAGAGATCACATAAAAAGCCCTTCACTATAATTAAATTGGGATAGTCCATAGACTAGTGTATGTGGCATGGCGTTGGATATTTTCCAAAAGATCGATATCTTGTCAAGACATCCAGCAGAAGTCTTGTTTCTATTGTTTTGATAGGTTCTCAAGAAACATTTGTAGTATACGTGCTCAAGATCCTTACATCTGATAATGCTGTATTTGAATTGAAAACTTTTTCGAGTTATAGGAGAAGGCCGTCTATATGAGACCACCAGGCCTGCATCATAAATATTAGGTGTGTGAGTGTGAGCTACAATCCTGCTACCTGCTTCTTGTACAAATTTAACAAAAGTTTATGTACCACTGTGAGAAATATCTATACATATAAGTAAACACAGTCATAGTTTTTGTGTATGTTTTAGATGCAATAAACCCCGAACAAGAAAAGCCAGACACTGAGCTATATTGTGATCAAGATCTTGGAGCTGTAGATGATCATAAGAGCATTATCTTGCAATTATTATCACAGCTGAAACTTGGTATGGACTTGACTAAAGTTGTGCTGCCAACGTTTATCTTGGAGCGACGGTCTCTGCTGGAAATGTTTGCAGATTACATGGCTCACCCTGACTTATTTATAAAGTAAGTACCAAGTTGTGTCAGTTTTGATTGAAAAGTGAAGATAGTGTAATGATGTAAGCAGGAATAAAATAATTCTGCAAATTCACTGAATTAAAAAAAATTAGTAGTTGCTTTGTTGTTTGTTTGTGTATAGTGTGTATCTCTTGCTGGATGATATACAATCATTTAAAAAACATTGCTTGCATTTTTTTAGAATTGCCGACTGTTCGACTGCAAAAGACAGAATATTAGCCCTTGTAGAGTGGTACTTAACTACCTTTCATTCTGGCAGACAGGTAGTACTGTTCTAAGTGCAGTTTATGTATTTTAACATAAAATATAATGTTTAAGTCTGATAGTACTCAAGTCAATTTTTTTGGAAAAACTTGCTAAGTGAAACATGATAATTGCTTCCTACGTAATAATATTTTGAGTATTCTCCCTTTTATATTGTCTCTGATACCTGCTTAAGTGGATACTTTTAATATGTAGAAATTATAAACAAACTTATCGTTTAACTCCCAACAATTACAAAAAGTTTAAACATTTCGGCTTTCTTGTTCTTTCATATACTTATTGACAAATTTACAACGTTTTTTAATTTAGGGTTCGCTAGCGAAGAAACCGTATAATCCCATAATAGGAGAAACATTTCACTGTTCTTGGTATGTGCCACAAGGTGAAAAAGAAAATTGTCGAATTAGGTATACAGCAGAACAAGTATCACATCATCCTCCAGGCAAGTAACAGAGGAGTTTGCTTTGCTTAAGTTAAAATATTTTTATAAAAAGGATTAATTCTGATTTAGCAACTTGGCGGGTTAGCTGCATTTTTGAAGGTGGGATTACCGAGCTGTACTCATGAAAGTTTAGTTTTACCGGATAAATTGTGTTGTGTCCCATAAATTTTAATATCATTTCTGCTGAAATTAATTGTAATAGTTACGTTAACCTTGGCTGGTATATTTCGGCAGCGATTAAAATTCCTGAATTCACTTCTTTGCCTCGGGAACCTAAAGAAATTTTCTATCTATTTAATAACTATAACATTTGAGGCAAAAATAACGAACAGTTTTAGTAACTTAGTCTACCTTGACCTGCCTTAGAAACACATAGTTAAAAAACAAGTTATTTTGTTTATAAATACAACATATGTTTAGCAATGACAGTAGGTAAAATTTACCTTAAAAAATAATATAATTTGGTAAGTTATTTTGAGTTCTTCCAGCGTTTCATTTGTTCTGTGTTACCCGAGACAAATCTTAATTCTCTTAATTATAATTGTCATACATGCTAAAATTTAAAAGAATGCAGTTAATTGCAATGAAATTAATTTGGCAAAGGGTTCATATTTATTGTTTATTCCACATACCAGATTGTTTCATGGGTCTATAGTTATAATTACGTCAATGAACTAACATACATTTTCTATGTAATTGTTGTTGCATCAGTTGATGGAACCCATCTACCAATGCTATAAAGTTCTGCCAACAGTGTAGAAAGTATTTTTTCTACTTTATTAAATATCTACATTTTGTGCACTACAAGTAACAAAACGTTTTACTTGAAATACTTTGTTATTTACTTTAGTGTCAGCTTTTTATATTGAGTGTCCAGACAAAAGAATCTTCTTAGATGCTCATGTGTGGACAAAGTCAAAGTTCATGGGAATGTCAATAGGTGTAGCTATGATAGGTGAAAGTAAGTAAAACCTTTTTATACTACTGAGTGCGATGAAGGCACATTCTGGTTCTTTTTGTCAGTTTTTAACTTTAAAGACTCAGATTACTTATTTACCCATTTATGTTATGTGCTGGCTATGTGGACTAATTTTCCACAGTGCCATAATTACATCACAGCACGTTATATCATGTGCTGTCAGTCCAGCTAAGTAAGCTCTTGTTAATCCAACAAAATAAGTGTAGGAATGGCTGCTGAATGTATGTGAATCTTGAAAATGGATTTAGAGAACCAAAAAATATCAAAGTGCAAATTAGGATAGTTGCAGAACATTCTTGGTTGGCACTTATTAACCTTATGTAAAATAAACAGAAAGTCCAGGGCACCCTGGCTTTTTTAACGTGGATGCATTCACTCTCAGCAAACAGGTACTGGCTTTTTAGGACCATGAGCCACAAATCTAATCAACTGAGCTAACTGGCTGGACTGCTCATAAATGTTAACATTGAGAGGGGTTTCCACTCAAGTGTTAAGTTTTGTTGATATTCGTTTTGCCATTATTCAAGCAGGTACCTGAGCTGCATGATCATTCTATACTCCCATACTAATGCTGGTAATGCCAACAACCGAGAAACAGAAAGTTCAGTTTGACTACAACAGCAACATGCTACACAAATGAATGCTATTATTTGTTGCTGCACCTTGCATATGCACTTATCTTGATTTTCCTTTTAGATAGCAAAGAATGAATTTCTTTAATTCTTATTTGCAGTGATTATTAGATTACCTGATTTGGATGAAGAATACGTTGTACAGCTACCCAGTGCTTTCGCTCGGTCAATACTAACTGTACCGTGGGTGGAATTAGGGGGCAAACTTAATCTAACTTGTGCAAAAACCAAATATTCTGCTTCCATAACATTTCACACCAAGGTAAACAGTAAAACTGAAAATTAATATTTGTTCTGTGAACATTCATAAATAGGGAATGAAATACCTGTGCATATGTGTACCCTCTGGCAGCTTTTCAACTGTTTAACATTAATTTCAGTATGTACATCCATTAATCAAGGATGCAATTTTATCTAAGCAGACTTCTCTCACTGTCATCGTAAGAAGTTTTCAAACCTTTGTACTTATATACAACAACTTAGCAATAGCTGTACTAGTAGCAGAAGGAAATAAATGGAAATCTCGTCTTTAATTTTACATGATGTTAGATCACTAAGTAGTGAAAAAATTCAGTAAAACTGTCACAACATTTTTTTGTTCTTTGAAATTTGAATGAAACTTGTGACAGTTTATTACAAACTAAATTATCTGGTGGCATATCGCTAGAACAGTGTGCCAAGATTATAAACGACTGTTAAAGTTAACATATCTTTACTTTTACTTCACAAATATATTAAAATTTTACCCCAAATAAATTGATAAAATCGCATAAGTTATGTGTTAATTATTCAGCCCAAGTTAAAATAACATTGTGGTTCAAATGGTAACAAAATTTTACTAAAGAAAACGAATAAAACCAATAACTTCTAAAAACCTGTCCTCGTTATTTCTGCTTGCAAAAGTACTTTGACAAGAAGTGCATTCTAGCACAAACATCTCGTGCAAGAATCCATCCCATTGCAATGGCCAATTCGCCAAGCTGGCTAAAAGAGCCCTGCTGTATGAGAGCATAGCAAATTAACTAGAATATGCCTGTAGTAAATCAATAAATGCTTAAATAGAAGGACGACGTTTATTGACAGCTTCAAAATAAATGCCCTTTTTTACACACAATGCCCACTAGCGAAGCTGACAATTGTGCACGTATGTGAACAGTTTTTTTTTTGGAGTTTCCGAGTATAATATCTAAAGATAATTTAGTAATTTACATTTTGTGATATTTCAGCCATTTTACGGTGGTAAACTACATAGAGTTACAGCTGATGTAAAGGATGAAACTGGGAAGAACTTGTGCCATGTCAATGGCGAGTGGAACGGAAATCTAGAGTTTACTTATGCAATGGTAATATAAACATAATGTACAAGCAATAACTTGAACAGATGGTATACAGAAAACAGCATCAAAGATCTCAATACATACTTGCTAAATGAGGGACATGTTGCAAATTTGCTATGTTTTCTTGCTTTTTAACTGAAAATAACTGGACTATCACAACTAGATATTGTACATTAAGTTGCAAACTATAGTCTGTAGCAGGAAGGACAAAAGTAAAAAAATGTGTGGCTAAACAATATATATTACATATTGATAGCCTTTTTATGCCTCGCAACTCAAAGTGTGCTATGCATGGGTTTTTGCCTGCCAGTTAATATCAAAATACTATTCCTAACCAATATTGGTAAAAATTGGTATTGGTATTACTTTTTATTAAACTGGCTTTTCAAATGCACTTTGGCTCTGGTCACAAAAATATTATAGCCTGATTAGAAGTGGTATTATTTTAAAAGCTATTCTTGAAACCCAATAGCCTCGTTAGCTCTTGTAAGTTATCTTGTATTAATATATGACATCCTGCAGAGCTACAGTGCATGTTGAACTGATAAATAGCACATAACTATCAGTACCTTGATGCAGATGCCAATATATTACAACAAGCATATAGCACAAGGTTAGGTTTTACTTCTATGAATTTAATAAAAATTGATTTTTGGCAATTTATTCATGTCTATTTTCAAAAGTAAAAGTAATGATAACTGATTACGGTGCAAGTTCTCTAATTCTGAGAGTGTTTCCTTTAATGCGAGGGACACACGAATATGCATGTGTTAAAACAGTTTTAGTTTGATTTTTTGTAGGGTACTTGTAAGCTGATAGACACAAGCAGTCTGCTGTGCCGATACAAATATGTTCGGCCTGTAGACATACAATATGAAAGTGAATCACGTAAACTGTGGAAACACATAACTGAGAGTCTTACATCTGGAAACTTGGAAAAAGCAAGCGAACATAAACACTTTGTATGTATTTATTACTGCACTGGTAGATTAGTAATTAGTTAAGGAAGTCAAAAATTTTTATGACATGTCATCGTTACTTTAGTTGATGTTGAGGGTCATTTTCTTTAGCAAATTGTCAGACTCAAACACCAATGCTGAGATCCCGTAAAAATTAGCCAGAGACCTAGCGAACATACTTTAGAGTTTAATTAGGGATTATGCTTCTTTAAAAACTTGTTCGGATGTTATACTCTTTATAGTATCCAATCTATAGTATCCAAAAAGTATCCAATCATTAGGTTTCTTGAAAAACAACCTCTATGTCGAATCACTCTGTATAGTCCATGGGAACACTATGTCCAAAAAAACAAGAACAGGCCAAGCTTCTGGACCTTGTAAAAGACCATACCTTCTTGAGACTTACTTAAGCAGCTGTGCCTTGTGGTGCTACTTTTCTGTTATTTTGTATATTTTTATTTTAGCTAGAAGAGCTACAACGTGCCGATGAGAAAGACAGAGAATTAAAGAAAGTTTCTTTTCCAACAAAGGTTTGTATGTATTCACACATGATTTCACTTCACTTTTTATTGCACACCTATGTCAATTGACGTCAAACATATTGGTCTATAGCTTCGCCTCCGCTGTGACATAAACATGCCCAGTGATATTCAGGACAGCAGCATGCTGAATAACAAACTCACACTTGTTCACAAGCTTTTAACCACAATTTGTATCTTTCCAACTGTTTGTTATGCTGCAGAAATAGAATAAATTTTATTATTTCATTCCGTAGATGATCCTTATATCGACTGACCAAGTAACCATTTTGGGATACTAATATTGCACAGATATATAATATAAATTTTGACTGGCTTAACAGATTTGCTAATTAGCTTACTCCCATTTCTACAACCTGCACAAGCCTGCTTAGATCTAGGTGCTCAGACTGCAATTTTTACATGCAGTTTAACCTTGAAGGCTTGAATCATTTATACCTGTTAATTCAGGCTTCAATCTGGAGTTATAAATTTCGTCTCACCTCTGTTCAGGTGGGTTGCTTCATGTTTGCGATGATTAAAGCAACGTCATATGATCGACCTAACCTCATTAGGTTAATTTGTTATTTTTAAAGTTAATAGTTGCCTTTATCTAACTTGCAAAGTCATAAATTAAGCTAATCTGCATGTTTTACTGATAGCAAAGCGGTTTAATTAGCATCTCGTTGATGTAAGCGCTGTGCACTTCTTTCTTTTTAAAAGACAAAATTAGACTACATATTGCCATTACTTTACTTTCAATTTCAATCGACAATCAATAATCTGTAATAAAATCTAGAACCAGGTGGGTGTCTCTCCCACAAACTAATGAAAAGTGGGACATTTTTCATTACATTATAACATATATCGGCAATAAAAAATTGCAGCTAATGTCCTGAAGGAATAGCCATACATAAGCTTACCTGTGTAAAAAACATCGCCTGCTGGTTGGGCAGTCAGCAAAGCTTGACCAAGGATCATTGACATTTTGCTTGACATTAATTGCCACGTAAGCCAGATCACAATGTATGCCTGCATGGCCTTAAAACGTACCTGCGCATGTGCAATAGCACAGTCATTGGCATTAGTTATTACTAGAGAACTTGCTGTGCAAAACTACGCAATTATCTTAACAATTACTAGTTGACTGTTGTCTGCTTCTCACCACATCCCTGCTAAACCCTTCATTAGGTTTGTCAATTGTACTGCTTCAAAAGTTGTATACATCAAACATATCTGTCTGTCTACATCAAGCAATGTAGATTTTTCTGATTCCAATTCATTTTTAATCTTTTTAGCAATGTAATTCGGATCTTCCTGACTGAATATCAAAAATGTAAATAGAGATGAGGTATATAGCTGAGTAGTCATGTTGTAATGTGTGGTTAAGAGCTGAAGTTCTGACACAGCTTAAGGCAGTGTCTGACCCAGCCAGTAAATGGATGAGTGCTACCAGGAAAATTGGTTCTGGACAATTTCATTTGACATATTGCTAGTTGAATTACAGCTTTACTCCTTATAAAAGCCTTTCATTGGTCCTGCATTTCAAATATATCTTTACTGCTTTCAGTTTTTTCACAAAGATGGCCCGGGCGAGAAGTGGATATATAACAAAAGATTATGCTAATATAATTATAATGTTATTAATGCAGTAAAATATTGTATACACCTATAATATAGTTATTAGTTATGCATTATGCGAAATTGATTACTTTGCCATTTTACCTGCAAAAATCATGTTTAAAAAATTAATTATTCTCTACAGTTATATTATGTTTTTGTGCTGTTCCTTATTACTAATGTGATTTTAGCACAAATGTGTTTGCTGATAATCATGCAAATAATTTACAAAATAAATTACAAAGTGACCATTGTGTATGGGATATTGTTATAGATACTTTGTATTATAAAATGTGTTCCGATTAATTTGTTTCCCGATTAATTTTTATTTCTAAAAGTTTGTGTAAAATCAAGGTACCAAGTAGAAGTAAAAGTGAAATGTCACATTAATATTATGTTGTTTTATACGTTGGGTCATTCTACCATTTCGGTAAAATTTTATGTCCCTCAGACATAATTGCTGCAACATATATGTATTTGGAAAGAAAAACATGTATTACATAGCACTTTACAGAAGTTGTTAGTTGTATGTTTTCAAAGACACTTACCTTTTGCATGCAACTAAAAAATGTTTGCCATTATGCCAAATGAGACTATGTACCCAAGCCTATGTATACTCAGTGCCTTGCTTGTAAATTAGCATCATATTTGACTGAAGGCTGTCTTGATGGCACACTTATGCTTGTAAACATATTTAATATTAAAAGAATTAATTATTTTTGGATATTCCTTCTGATTTGTTAATTAAAAGCAATTAAAAGTTTGTCCTCGAAAGCTGGTTCAACTCTATACAAATCTAGCAATGAGTATAACTATACTTAGAACTGTTTTTTGCTATGAAATTTGAGACTAAATGGCAACATTAATTGTGTTTGGCAGACGACAAAGAAGCGTCATATGTTTTCGCATCATTTTTGCTCAAAAACTTATCATTTTGCCTGCATGTTGGAGAATATTTTTAGCTTTATCAATACTGTTACTCAAAGAACCCCATTTTGTAACTATTTAATTCAAATATTGCTGTGTTGGGGTATAGTTAAGATTGTAGTCTCCAAAAACAGGCGGCTGTATGATAATCGGATGTGGTGTTGCTTTGGCAGGCACAATCACTTTTATTTTCAACTCTGTTGCTGTACTGATAGCAATATTTAGTTAAAGTAAGTCAGCAAATTCTGTTACCTATGGCTGTGCCAAACAAAACTATAATCAAATTTGTATGTGATTTTACCGCCATGGGACATGTTGTAAGTACATGCCTATCAAGATTTTAGTCTTGGGACACATGTTATGTACTAGAAGTATAATTGTTCGTAACAGAGTTGAATTGGAATCTGACTGGCGACAAAGGGTAGCTTATCTCCTGAACATAAATTACAACGACTTAACTGAGCTTGCACATTTTGTGGGGTGGCTGCACCTAATGTTTAAAGAAGTCAGCAAGACATTTGGGTACGATTACAGATGGTAAGTTTTCTGATTTTTGTTTCTGCAAAAGTTAGCTGAAATAGTAGAATGACCCAGTTATGTGAAATGGTTGATGATTTAAGAATTTGGCAGTTTGGTGGCTTTTACATAAGTTATTATTATTATTATTTTTATTATTATTGGTTAACATCATAACTCGGTTGGTGTATCATCACTTGCAACTGAAGTCTATGCAAGACTCTAAGCTCTACAAATATTGTTTCAGGATTTATGCTGATCCCAAAATGGCTTATTTCTGAACTTCCAGCCATTTACACCTCCCTGTAATTGCTAATCTTTCCAGTGCGTTTTCTACAGCTCCCTCAACACATTAACATCTTATTGTTACGGGCACAATAACAATTTTCCCATCAATTCTTAACTCAGCCGATATTATCAATACGTATAATTTTCAACCGCATATTTAGTATCGATGTTTGCATCCCCTGGTAGCGCTATGTCAATTATCAGTACCATTTTTGTCCTCTTTCGGGATTAAACTTGTACCAAAATACTTGTGGTGTATTTCCTTATCCGTAAAACGTTATAATCACAAAAAATTTTACTTTTTGATTTTCTGCAGCTTTTTTAATCACGCTAAGCTTCTAGATGTTTCATATTTGTCACACGAAACCTGGGAGTGAGTGCAACTGCCCCATTATGGCATTTTTCGTACAGTCTATTTTCCAAATATTCACATTCCCTTGAAACTTGTGCTACTGTTTTTCCTTCTTGGTAACACCATCTACATAATAGCTTATTAATGTGATAATGGTCTTAGTCTGTATTTTTTGTGGCCACTGCCTTATCTTAAGCAATAATCAATTTTGAATTAATTTTGTTATTATCATCCTTTCCATTCCGAATCCGAATGTTCAAGCCGAATTTATTTTTATCTGCATTCATTAGCTATTTTTATGGTTTTGGAGCCGGATTTGTCAATAGCGCTGCGGGTCAACAATAAAACAACTCGATTTCTCGCTTTGAAAAAATGGTGCGTCAAACTTTGTAAGTGAACAACATGGTGCGGAGTAGTAAAATTAGGAGTGTTGGGAGCCGAGTGGACCACTGCGCCAAGTAGACCAATTGATCTACTTGGGCTAGCCCAAGTAGGACACTAGAGACAGGTCGCGAATTGAGTCGTTAAGTGTACTGACACCGTCCGTTGTGCTTGTTTATGTAATAATAATAATTAAAAACGTTAGTACACGTTGAATAATTTATTTTACATCTAATAAAATAAAAGAATTTTATTCTGAGCTGGTAGAACGGACAATATTAAATTTGGTTTCGATATTAATGTTGTTGAAGTGAAAAAAACCATTTTTTTGCGAATACAAAATTTGTTTAAGGTATATCATTTTTGATTTTGTCTCACTTCACAAACAGGTGATCCGTTTCACTACCTCTTGGGCAAATAATTGTTTTCTTATAAGTAAACGTTCTAGCAATCTATGTGTCCTACATGGGCTAGCGAGCCATGTAGGACAGTGCCCTACATGTTACAATACTACTGATAATATTAAAACTAATTATCCTTGCTTTTCTTAAATGTTAAAAATTACTTTTTGGTGTTGTGAAGGCTTAGCAGCATCTGTCTTATTTTTAAATTTGCAATTATTTCTGTAAATAATAAAATGAAGAAACTTTCACAGAATTTTCAAAAATTTGACAAAATTACCGATTCTCGACAAAAATCGCTAGTGTCCTACTTGGGCTGCCCATGTAGGACACTACTTTTAGCGCATCAAGTGGTCTACTTGGCGCAGTGGTCCACTCGGCTCCCAACAAGGAGGACTGAAACTGCTGACTACTGAGTAGTGGCTTGGCAGCCGATATTACATTCTCCGTGAGTGACTATCATATATCTTAGTCGTGATTGCTTCCTTGTCGCAGAGGTGCGGGTTTATTATGCGACCATTTATAATATCTCCTGCATCCCCTGAGGCTTTCTTTTAATATTTATCGCAATTATTAATTAACTATAGTCTACAGCACTTATCGTTTATCTTGTAATTCTGATGCTAATTAGGAAATAAATAAAAAATGTCTATATGTCTAATAAATTACAAAAACAAAATAAAGATAACTAATTGTTGGTAGCCTATTTAGTTATTTCGCTTTCAAGTTTAATTTCTCCCCTATAATAATAGGCTTTATGCATAATTTATCCTGTTTAATTAATAACTATAGCAATAATAGTCTATTTGTATTATGGTGCAAATGAGGAGATAAATAAAATGTCTACGTCTATGGTGACGCATCAATTCCCATGAAGGTCTTTTTGCGGAACCCTTATTACAATTATTAGTTTATAGTGTGGTCTTTCTCTAAAAAAACAGTAACTGAGTAAGTACTATAATTGTGTAATATAGTATCAGACTGTACAGGCCTAATATTAGACATAAATTAGAATAAACTGCTATGTTACCATACGTCAGGGGTGACTAGACTAGATGACAGTATGGTTTCTTTGTCACCCCATTTCTAAACTTTATTTTAAACAATACTGTACATAAAATTATGTTTATTGTTCCAATACAAGAGAGACAAATAAAGGCAATTGAAGTGAATTACAGACAGCACATGTACGTCCGAGGTTATTATTAGGAAAATTGCCGCATAATTAGACCCACGTGCTTTTCTATTAAACAATATTTTTATTACAATCACATTTGTAATAAGTGCAAGGGTAATGAATCAAACACTAACAGGAAAAACCTATATCAAATATGAAATCTTGGGAGCTAGGCCGACAATAAAAATACTTCTGTTTATGTCTAATTGCCGGGGTAATGTTTTTTTAATGCTAGTACATTAATACCAAATTGATGCCGCCCTCTAATAAAATTTATATTGAACTAATATAAACTAGTGCACTTTTAATGCTGTTGCTTTTTTAAGCTGATAGTGATTATATGCTATGATTGCTGCACGAATGGAAAATTTAGACAGCAGAATGTTTTTTCTGCGATTATGTCTTTTATGTCACTATGTCATTTATGCAGTTTAAAAACTATATATTTACACACGCACACACACACACACACACACACACACACACACACACACACACACACACAAAATTATAGAAAATTATATATTTTTTCCAGATCAGTCATCATGAAAGTTTTGACACTACTGAGTTGACACCTCATGCTGATGTTCAATAAGTGTAATAAACTGTATTCCGGCATGATCGTACTTCATATCTATCACATTGTGAAAGCAGTATTAGAAATCTTATTATGAATAAAGCACCTCACACACTGACTCATTTTGAGCCTTTAAGCTCTGATGTAAAGAAAACTCAATCTGGATTTTCACTGAGTAAATTGTTCAAAAGATCTCGTGATGACTCCCTAGATAGACGACAAGAAATCCAAATTGTGAGTACTAGATCTGCAGCTGAAAGCAAAGATCCAAAAGTTACTGAATCTCACGAAAGTCCGTCTCCGATTTCTAAACAAAGCTCGCAGCATGACACGGTAACAGAACACAGAACTTCAGGACTGGCTATAAATGTTGGACAAAAGCGAAGCATGGCAACAGTGTTGCGAAGATTAGGAACTATCCTCGATCACACTGAGCACACATTAAAAGAATATAATGAGAGTGATCTGAAGCAGTACTGGATGCCTGATAGTAGCTGTAAAGAATGCTATGAGTGTGGTGATAAATTCACAACATTTCGTCGACGTCATCATTGCCGTGTCTGTGGACAAATATTCTGTAGCCGGTGCTGTAACCAGGAAGTTCCTGGAAAGCTGATGGGTTGTACAGGGGATTTGCGGGTCTGCACATACTGTTGTAAAGTTGTGCTTAGTTATGCTCAAAACTCTGATTCCACTACGGACCTGATAGCAATGCAAGATGACCCTGATTTCAAAGTTGAAAGTGATTCTGATAGTTATTGTGATTTTCACAAGACACCGTCTCTGAAAGGATATTATTTAGATGAGGAGAATAAAGCAGAAACATTGAAGCAGCCATCGCCATCTCATAGTGGCCATCCATTTGAAATCACTCCAGTTTCCGATTTTCCCTGTTTAGATCAATTTGCACAAGAACGAAAAGCTCTAATAAAAGACTCTGTGCAACTGAAGGATTTGTGGTGTCATATTGTTAATCCAGTTCATGGTATTGAACTACAAAGTCATCGACATCGTCTGAGAAATTATAACAGTTGCATCATTGGCAGCGAAATTGTTGATTGGCTTCTCAGACACGATAGAGCAGCATCGCGACAACAAGCCATAGCTATAGGACAGGCTTTGGTAGATGCCAAATATCTGGAATGCATTTCCAGTCAGCAGCAAGAGTTTTGTGATGAATATCAGCTATATAGAGCCGGCGAAGCAACTAAGGTAGAAAGTCCAAGTAGTGTTGGTTTACTATCTGACTATAATGATGTCTCTAAAGATGATGAAGAACCAACATGGTTCAAGGACATAAAGCGTTATGAAGAGCTTACCGATTCCGATGAGCATATACTAGATAAACTGAAATTTGAAACGGCAAGTCCATTAAATGCTATGCACTTGTCAGTAAGCTCAGCAGATAGTACGGGATCTCTGTTATTTCTGAACTTGAAAACTGATGTGAACGATTGCAGTGCTAGTGTTAAGAAAAAGGAAAGCTTCATGCCAAGTGTTGAGCCAAATGTTACAGAAAAAAAGAAAATACATCGATCTGTTACACATGATGACTTCTTGAAAGGTGCTTTGTCTGTTAGTGACAGACAGCCTGTAACGGTTACATCTACAGGTGCAGATTACTGGCAAACAGGTACGATGGTAAGCAGCCCGCAGGATAGATGTGTCTTCAAGTCTTTTAGTCAAATGTCAAACAAGCATGCGATGCTTTTGCTAAGGCAGTTACTAATAGCTAATGGGCTATCACTCACGTGGTGTGATATTATATTATCACTTGCTACCCGGATTGCTGAGATAGTTCGGCCTGATATCAAACATGATTTTGATGACATGGATATACGTAAATACGTTCATATCAAAAAGGTAAGTGGTGGCTCTTGCAATGACAGTTGCATTGTTCATGGTGTTGTTTGTAGTAAAAACACTGCACACAAGAAAATGCAAAACAAATTAATGAATCCAAAAATCTTCCTTATGAAAATGTCAATAGATTATCAGCGCGTAGAAAACAAATTTTCATCCATTGATCCAGTAGTTATGCAGGAAAAGGAATTCATGCGTAACTGTGTATCTAAACTGGCTGCTCAGGGACCTGATATAATAGTTGTTGAAAAGTCTGTTTCTCGGCTTGCTCAACAGAATATCTTAGATGCTGGTATTACACTAGTCATGAATGTTAAACCATCAGTTATGTCCCGCGTAGCTCGTTGCACTCAAGCTGACATTGTGCAATCTCTCGAAGGGCAAGTTACAAAACCCAAACTCGGTTTCTGTCATCAATTTGGTGTTTATCCATTCAATACGACAACAGGAGTAAAGAACTTGATGTACTTTGATGGATGTGCATCACACTTAGCATGTACTGTGATATTACGTGGTGGCAGTTGCGATGAACTACGCAGAGTGAAACGTGTATTATATTTTATGATATATGTTGAATATCATAATAGATTAGAAGTGTGCTTTCTTATGGATCAGTTTTCTTTGCCTCTTGCAACATTAACCCGTGACTCTCCCTTTCACAGCCCAGAAATATGTGATATTAAATTGGATGAACCCAGAAATAGCTCTTTCATATGTAATCAAGAATGTGAAAAAATGTTACAAGAAGAGAAGCTCGGCATGAAACACACTGAAATAGAGAATGATGAATCTCTATTCAAATCACTTTCATACCAGATAGAGCTCTTGCCAGAAGTCACACTGTCATCACCAAAACAGAGTGCTGCTACTGTTAGTCTTTGTAACAACAGTCAGTCTTCTCATGCAGTTAATGTTGCACATAAAGCAAAAGTTGCTGTTTACATGTCAAGTGATGAAGAAAGTGAGCCAGGTGAAAGCAATCATTATCCTGAGGCAGATGGTTCTGTTTTCGATCATTTAGACTTTAGCCTCTTGAATAAACCAGGAAGCAGTGAGTCTTGTCGTACAAGAACTAGCACTCTACCTAATGGAGAATTAGTGACGGAATTACCTACTTTTACTGAGGAAGGTGAAAGTTTCGAACAATATGAAGATCCTTTAAGAAAGTACTTACAGTCGCGAGACGAATCAATTTTTAAGTCTTCTGATGAATCTCTAGTAATGAAGGCCGTTAGACATGAGATGAATCAATTTCGCAAAGCTCTAGAAGATGTTGTCTTATCAATTTCACCAGTTATAAAATACTCCTTACCATACTTAGAAACGGAAATGGGCAAGAATTGTAAGCTAAGAAGGTTTTTTCCACCAAAATTGTATATGTCTGTCCATTTTGAAAAAACGAAGGCAACAACTAAACAGAAGTTTGGCAGTGACTTTTGTGAAAAGCAAGTGACATCTCTGAAAGCCTACCAGTCAAACTGCGAGTTTGGTAACCACAAGATTACAGGCCACATTAATGACGACGACATGCAAAATCTTCTTGCAATTTTTAGAGCATGTTATATTCAAAATCAGGTGCCTTGCAAGTGCCAGGTTCTGACTGGATCAAACTCTGAAAACCTGCAAACTGAAACAACTTTATCTGGTGAGCACGACTGTCTTGATCCTCAAAATCTCCAACGTATAACAGTACTTTTTGGTAGCTTTTCATACGTATCCTGCACTGCTCCAAATTACTGTGTCAATCCTTGGCTAGTTTCCATGGACTTTTATGGTAAAAATGATATAACTCTTGGATCATTTCTAGAACGGTACTGTTTTCGTTCTTCGTATCAATGCCCAAATGAATCGTGTGACACTCCCATGCTAGATCACATTCGTAAATTTGTTCATGATAATGGCTGTATACAGATTGTCTTGAGAAAATTAGATCAAGCTATTCCTGCTGCACACGGAGATTCTGTACTAGTTTGGAGTTGGTGCAGAAAGTGCAAACTTGTAACGCCTGTTGTGTCATTATCGTCATCAGCATGGGCAATGTCATTTGCTAAATATTTGGAACTGCGCTTTCATGGAGGACAGTACCTGTGTCGTGCATTACAAGAAGCCAGTTGTGCACATTCTTTACATCATGATTTTTACCAATATTTTGGTAAAGGTGACATTGTTGCTTCATTTAAGTATTCCCCAGTTGTATTAAGAGAAGTGTCATTGCCTCCATTGGTTATTAACATCAGTTCACTGAGTGTTGAACTTACAAATGTGATCGAAAATGTTAAATATTTGACAGTAAAAGGATATGGAGTTTATGGTTCAATTTATGATAGACTTTGCACATTAAAAGATGCTGTTCATAGTACAAAATATGTCGATGCTATGCAGGAGTATATATCTCTCCATGAGTTAGAGAAAGGATTATTTCAACAGATGTTGGGCATGATACAAGTCAAGTTAGTTGCTCCGCAGCTGGGAGGAGTTAAAAGTAAAACTTTAGAAGCTGAACTTTTGTTATGGCAAGTGTTAGACACTATCACTCTATTAAAGATAAATATTGCAAATGCCGTGAATTCTTGGAATCAGAGAATTCAAGATTTTCTCACATCAAAAAGGTTGGAAGAGAAGGCAAAGTCAAAAAACACAAAGTCACAGGCTACTGTTCGTGGTGACGATTCTCCGGCATTTGTGCATGATGGTGATGCTACTGAAGACCCTTCTGGTGCCTTTCAAGAACCTCCATCACATCCCTGTATGTCTGAAGACTGTCAAGCAACACTGAACCAACTAGAAGTGCTTAGTGCTACTATGGATACTACTGCTGGAGATTCTAGGTGTTCCCCTACACCAAGTTGTGATCCTGGTTCTACATTATCTGCTGGTGAGTCATTGTCTTGTGGTTTTTTGTAGTAACTGTTGCATAATTTTTTTGGTAACGAGCACCTTAATTAATGTCAAAAATATTCGTCTAAAATTATACTACGTGATGGTGCAAGCCTATAATTTAAAATTAAGTTTGGTCGTCATATATAACAATTGACCATCATAAATAACAATCTTGATATAATCATTATAATAACAGTTAACTACCCACAGAACTTTGAGACTCAAAATTAATCAAAATAAAGAAATTAATCTAATTAGTTAGAATCACTCTAGTGTGAAAAATCTAACCTATTCTTTTTGCCAGCTTTTACCATCCCTTTTTAAGGGATGACCTTTGAATTGTCTTGATCACAGGAGAGTATGGTGGCCTAATGGGCTAACGTATCTGCCTTAAGGGCAAAATTCCCTGCTTCAAATCTAGGTTTTATTCCAACTTTTTCATATTTTCTGTCTTTAAAGTTTGGTATCAGAATTGAATTAATTGTAGGTTTGTATCAACATTAAGAATAATCCTGATATTAAGGTTATAATAATTAATTGAACTAAAGCTTGTAGCTAAGAAAATAAGTCTTTTAGGTACTGGTACCTCAAGTGATGATAATCTAGTCGTTTGTGTTGAAGCTGGTATGTCAGCAATTTTTCGGCAACAAATTAGTCCAGATTCGGAATTTGCTGTATGTAAACGAGCACCTAAAGAGGTAAGGAACATTTTGTAATGTTTTTCATAACTAGAGGATGCACTTGCACTATTCCTGCAGGATATATCAACCTTATATACCCTAATACATATTATTAGAATTCATTATAAGCCTTCAAATGTATTCTGTTGTACAGGTGCAGAGTATGGCAGATGATGATGACAGTAAAAACATAGATGATAACAGCACATCTGCATTAGATGCAAGACCACAGTTTACAATGTCAACCAGTGAGAAAGATCAGATTGATCAAAAAGTGTCTGTCAAGACAATTTTTGCTCAACTTCTTACAGGGCCTGAATACTGTCCTCTTCCTCTTGCATTCCCCTTAGACGAGCATTACTTGGTATCTGAACAGTGTCTTTTCCCTGTGGTGATATACGACAGTGAGCCAAGTTCTATCATAGCTTTTGCACTTTCCTCTTCTGAGTATAACAAACAATTAATGCAGCTGCAAACATGCCTCGCTCAGGCTGCAAGTGGAAAGGCACAGCGGAAAAACAAAGACGAAAATGATAATACCGACTCTGTTAACAAATCGCCAATGTTGTCATTTTTCCGAGGTTCTGTAAACAGAGATGTGGAAAAGTCACCAAAATCTGGACCTAAGAAGAACAGATCCGATTCACATCTGGATTTAGACTCTGTGCAATACATTCCTGGTTAGTAGTAATTCATTCAAAAATTCTTTTCTATCACTTTCATTTGCACTACAACAGATTTTTCATTAGTTAAATAAGACATAATTTTCGTTAATATTTGCTAACATTTAGTAAATGATGGCCAAGCATTAATGGACTTATATTTACAAAATCAAAAATTATAGTTATTATAAGTTATGGTAATGTTGTAACAAACTCAAGGCACGAAGGCCTATCCCTTTTCTATCACATATGTCTGTATCTAATCAATTGCAAGGATTTTTACTGTCAGTCTTTTGTCAGCAAGAAATAATAGTATGAAGTACCCACTCCAGTTTGTTCAATCTGGGTAGGTGGCCTGTATGTAGCAATAAGTGCTAACTGCTGCCAGACATTACAAAGAACTTATCCTTGCTATCATTTAACTGGTGCAATTCAATTTAATCTGGTCGTTTATATTCAGGTCATGGAAGTTGAGAGAATGTTATGTTGTGAAACATAGCTATGTTCAAGGTTCGGGATGAGATCATAGTTCCGGTCAGGATGATCGAGATTCGGGACATTAATTAAGATTGGGGAGACAATTTTTCAGGGTTCATGATCAAGTGATCAGGATCGAAGTTCAGGCTGGGGTTGCCGACTTCAAACGATAAATATAATTATCGGTAAACAGTATAAAAAAACAACGAAATTCCACACTTTTAGCCAAACCCAGTTAATATTGATAATGGCGACATGATTCATCCCATCTGTATGTTTAAACCATGTTCAGTTCTGACCACTTCACATTTCCTTTCAGATAGTATAACTCATAAATTTCGTAAATTCAGTAATTGTATCATAGCGACCCCAATCCCGAACACCTTAGTGAAAACAATTTGTGTAAAAGAAGTGTAAACCTCAGTGATATCTAAATAAGTCTTTTAAGTGATTTTAACAGGCATTGGACGTATGTATCAGTGATCAGTCTGATCTGTTTACTTATGTCAAAGCTGCAGTAGTTTTAATACGTACTTCACTGTAAAATTGTAAATCACATTTATGCAATGCTTAGGTGCTGCTGACAGTTTTATTGATCAAGATCAAGCTGATGGTTTTCAGTTTGCCAACACCAAAGCTACGGACAATGCCAAATCACAAGGCATAAACCTTCATATTGAATTGCAGTTTTCGGACAACACTGCACGTTTCTTTTGTCGTGTCTACTTTGCGGAACAGTTCAGGAAGATAAGAAAACTCACATTTCCTCAGGGAGAAGAACGTTTTTTGAGATCTTTGTGCAGGTAAGAATATTTAAGTGATGCAAGAACAAGAATGTTTTTGAGATCTTTGTACAGGTAAAACCATTTAATTGCGACAGTTACTAATTGGTAGCTGCAATTATGCATTCACCATGTCATGTGGTCCTGTATCTACATTTTGAAGATCTGTGTTCAGGGTGTCAGAAGAAACTTTACAAACTGAAACAAAATTGCTTTTGGGTCCTCAAAAGTGTGTATTTGAGGTCTATTTATTTAGACCTCACTAAAGCTCAGTTTTTTTCTTTAAGAAATGTTTTTGGCATCTGGAGCACATAAGTGAGTCTGTAGAGGAAGTAAAAATACTTACTAAAAATAGTTTGTATCATACAAATTAGTTTTACTTGTCTACATTGATTTAGTGTATGAAAAACAACAGTGACAGTTTATTTTTTGTGAGGATCTTTATTCTCTTTCTAAGGTGTAAGTCAATATGACATTCGTAGAACAGTTTAAAGAGTAAGTTACTCAGGGATGAGAACAGTCAGAATACACGACTTGTAGTTAACAAATGCATATTTCGGCTTTCTGTGGGCTTAGCTAGAGGTCAGCATGAATAATGAGTGTATACAGGAGTTATAATTTTTCCTAATTGCTGTAACTTTTTATATGCAGATGTTTACAATGGAAGGCTAAAGGTGGTCGATCTGGGTCTACATTCTGCAAAACGCATGATGATAGATTTATCCTAAAGCAGCTAAACAGATTTGAAATTTTGTCATTTTTGGACTTTGCTCCTGCTTATTTTGCTTACATGCAGAAAGCCCTAGCTGAGAGAAAGCCAACTGTACTCACTAAAATATTTGGTGTCTACAGGATTGGCTACAGAAACATTCAGAACAGCACTGAATCAAAACAAGACTTACTAGTCATGGAAAACTTGTTTTACAATAGAAAGATAACTCAGATTTTTGATCTTAAAGGATCAATTCGCAACAGGCTGGCAGCAACTACGGGCAAAATTGAAGGCGATCTTGTGTTGCTTGATGAGAACCTGTTGAAGATATCATGTGACACCCCTATGTACATACGCCAATATTCAAAGACAGTCCTTGGATGGGCCATATACAGTGACACTCAGTTGTTGTCCCAACACCGAATTATGGACTATTCCTTACTTGTTGGAATGGACGAAACCGAACTTGTGGTTGGAATTATTGACTACATGAGAACATTCACGTGGGACAAAAAAATGGAGATGTATGTGAAATCTTCAGGAATTCTCGGTGGTCAAGGCAAGATGCCAACAGTAGTCTCACCTGAATTATATCGGAGTAGATTCTTAGAGGCTATGGATAGGTACTTCCAGTGTGTCCCAGATCACTGGCATGGATTGGCTAGAGGAGGTTATTGTTGATAACGTTGCATTCCATTCCAGTTTTTTCACTTAAATATACTGTGATATATTCATAAATTTCTATTATGCTTACTATAATTATTGTTATTGTTATTAGCAGTATTTAAGTCTAAACATATGCAGAAATATTACTTTGATATAGTATGGCACTTGTAAAGTTGTTATGAAAAATTATAGCATTTTTCTTATTCTTTTTATGCACGATTTTAATCTGAATATTTTTGGGAATTCAGGTGTATGCACGAAGCAAAAATAAAAGGTAGTCAAATAAAGCAATAGTAACAAATTAAAAATAAGGTTAATAAGTCAAAAAAAGTCAAGTTAAATAGCAATAGGCAAAGAATCAGTGATAGCTGTAGTAATAGCAAAAACATAAAAAAACAAATAGCAAAAAAGAATAGTCAAAAGTTAAAACATGAAGCTAAATAGGGGAAACTGCATGATAAAAAGCAAATGGAGAGGAGGGAATGCTGCCTCTGGTATACCTTTGTATCTCTAGGTACATTTTCAGGGCAAAATCTGGTTATTTTGGCGGCAAATCAATTTTAAAATTTAAAAATTTAAGATTTCAATATTCAAGAATTTCTTAAATACTGCACCCCTCTTTTTACTGGCTAAAATTAAAGTGTTTCCTGCACGGTGAAACGTTTTTAACTTTTAATAATTTAAAGTCACTCATTATGCCTGCTATAAAACATAGTTCACTAAACCATATGTTCTTTATATACTTTACTTTTCAAGTTCATGCTCATCAAATTATTGGCAAAGTTATAGACATGTTTGCAAACAGTAAACATAGGCCATCGTCATTATTTCTTCTGAATTTCTGAAATTAGAAAAAGTATATCTAAAAGTATTTATATGTTTGCCTGGGTCTTTGGCTTGAGCCTTGTTAGACTCACAATTTTTTAGTAAAGGATGTTATAATTTGGACTTCTGGAATTTACACACTGTTGCTATGGACTGTCAGGGTATTTACGCCTCACTGTGTAGAAGAAACCAAAAAGCATAGATAAAAACTGATGAAACCATTATAAAATGCATTTAATTTTGAGATAAGAAAGAACATATCTTAAAAATCTACTGCTGTTATTCGCAGCACTGATGTCCACAAATAAACATATTGAACAGGGTTATGGTTCACATTGGTTTCTTGATGGGAATGGGTCTTTACTCGCTTCTTTTTCTTACCTTGTTAACTTTTGATTTCTCCTCAATGAGTAAAAAGAGCTTTAAAAATATTAAAAAGAAATATCATAATGATTAAAATATTAAAAAATATGTTTACATCTACTTGTGATTACTTTATCTAGCAGAGATACGTGGTTGCTGATATGGTAATTCGCGGACCAAAAATGCTTGTGGTGCTGTGGATCCAGCATGTTTGTTAACTATTGTTGCAGATCCGTTTACAAATTTATTAATAAGCATAAATGTATAGGCCTATAAGTATTTTGTTTTACTGAGCACAAATACATACGAATATAAATAAGTATAAACATGTAGGCCTATAAGTTTTAAATACCTCATTTTTTGACATTTTTATTGGTCTTTATTCTAATTCACTCTATTCAGTCATTCTGAAGATTTCTTTTTAAAATCTTTAGACTGATTCATCTGTCGGACAGAAATAAGATCTACATTCCATTTCCATCTTTTATTGATAAGTTAGTATATGTACAATGCACATTGTTGTGCCTTGGCAGTGATTTCTTGTCTGGCATCTAGATAATAAGGTTGCTTGAAAAGAAAATTAAAAATTACCATGGGGAGTGAAAAAGAAAAGAAAGGACAGTGGGACAAATGGAGTGAAAGAGTAGGAGTAAGATTATTGAAAGATTTACAACATTAATATAATATCAGCGCTGTTGTTCTTGCTGCTATTAGTGCTAATAATTACTGCTGCTCCTGCTGCATTTTAACATGAATTTAATTAAATTGTTTAGGTATAACTGAGCTGTACGCAATGGTTTTGCATTGTATTTTTGCGAGACTATCTTTACCTCTATTGCTTAATTTCATAAATTCGTGGGAATTTAATGAATAATAATTATGATTTACCTGCAGTGGGAATAATATGAAGTATTATTATTGGATATTTCTTTTACTTTTACAGACTGTGATCAGTTAATAACGTAAATAATTTGTTGCACATGATTTAGTGTTAAGTGGCGTTTATGTAATTTCCGAATGCGTTTTCCACCTGAGGGACACACTGCGAAAAAATCCATAGGAAATCTACTGAAAAAAACTACATCCGCAGAAGCATAAACTGATGCATTGAAAGCACTATAAGCCGTTTTTTGTATAACCATCCCCAAAACGCATCCGCAAGTCACAGTAGCACCACCTTGTAATATTATATTGTGGATATATAAATTATTATAGTTTCTAATGTACGTGTTATTATTCTGCGGGCATAATTGTTTCTGGTGTACTTTTCTGGACAGCTTTGTTACATGCCATAA
The DNA here is from genome assembly GCA_030141605.1 of Tubiluchus corallicola. NCBI lineage: Eukaryota > Metazoa > Priapulida > Priapulimorpha > Priapulimorphida > Tubiluchidae > Tubiluchus > Tubiluchus corallicola. The sequence continues at coordinate 179,597 of JAQGDQ010000376.1, read as the reverse complement.
TGAAATTGCTATGCCATTGTAATTATACAAGGACATATAATTATAGTATAGTGCAAAAAGAACAAGATAAAATTAATATCGGACTAGCTTCTTTCATTATACACAAGAAAAAGATTGCTCAGTTACACAATTTTTTTTCAAAATTCGATTAAATTAAGAAAAGAATAATAATATAAATTGTATTATTCATTTTATGAGCAAATAATTATGTATTTTGTGGTAATTATAGACGTATTGTAACTTGCAGCGCAAGAATACTAAGAGCATGTGGTAGGTTTAAAAATAAAATGTAAATAAATCATCTTACACATAAAATTGGCTCACACGCACAACCGCACACACACGCGGGCGCGCTCATGCAAACAAAATCTCATTAACATTTTTTGTATCCTGCGCTGTTGTTTATGAAGTGTGGTATAATATGAGATTCAAAGGCACTTTCCTACACTACAGTTTTCTGACTATGAGGTCAGAAGGTGAATCATATTGGTGTGTGTGTGTGTATATATACGTATATTAATATAGATACATAAATGACACAGTTAAAAATGTAGTTCAATAATGATCAGGGAGTAAAGAGTGTACTGGCAATCTGTGTTCCAATAATTGTTTATTGTGACGTGATGACATCTATTTCCAAATAGACGAAACTAGTGCTCTTTTAACATTAAAATACCAAGTTACTTAGTTCAGTCATACAGTCATTAGCTCGGAAACATAATTATTAAAATCTATGTAGGACTAAGTGGCAGACTAGTCTTATCTTCATAAATGGAACCCTGGAGGCGGTTTTTTCTAAAACTTTCTAAATCAAAACAAATTCAGAGAAAATTAATATCAAGAAGTAATTATGACATTTATCCCTGAGTAATTGGACGTAAGGAATCCATAAAAAAATATTTCCTTTACTTTGTGGCCACTGTCTTCAGAATTGTTGCCACGCAAAATGCAATTATGCCAATCATGCAATAAAATGTTTCACTTGTAAAATTCATTGTAAAAGCAAAAAGCAAATTATTTTTATTTCTATTCGACCTTTGCCCATTGGTGACTCTAAAAGGCTGCTAATACAGACTCCAAAAAGGATGCAAAGCGACTCAAGCAGTTCAATTAATAAGCAACAACAAAAATTATTGGTCACTGGATTCCCAGAATTAATCTATAGTCTAATTGGCAGAATAGCGAAAAACTGACTCATTTCGTCTAAAAGTTATAAAACTTTGCACAGTGCTAAAACCCATCAAAGTGATTAATTTTGAATATGAGGAAATCAAAAATTGTATAACATGGCCGCTATTTTCAAGATGATAGGCTAGATGACTACATATTGAAGTGATATTGGCCTAATTAAAGGCCATATGGTTACTGTGGATGGCTTTGGTGTCTGAATAATTTATAGGTTTTCAAGGTCAAGTAATCCATATCTGAAATCGCAAAACACTTATGAACATCACCTTATGCAGAATTTCACGATGGCTTCCAAGATGGCCGAAGCTATACTGCATTTTGAAACGCAGATATCGCAGTATCTATAATATAATTATAGGCCTCGAAAGTCAAGGATTTAGGGCAGCGTCTACTATGGTCGCAATTTTCGAGTTTGACAAAAACTTGAAAGCCATACGAAAATGTGAATGTCATGGTTGTCACAAATCTATACCAATACTAGTTGCAACCAGATCTCACCATCCACAGAGACAGGAAAAAATATAGCCAGGTTGGACCATGTGGCAAGATTAACAGAAGCATTTGAATCTCTAAGAAGCACTATTAGAGCTGAGCAGGTCTGACTAAGCACGTAAAGGCTTGTTCACAAGAACCTAAGGTCAATGGAGGCAATTCTTCAAGCATCTGCCGCTCTGTTGGAGCACACCAGATGTGCGGTATATCAGACAGTATACTGTTAGCCCAGGCATTCTTAATGATAACTCGTAACGGCACTTGTTTCAGCAACAGTTAAACAAACTCACATGTGCCAGGCATACAACTAATTGCACCTGATGCTTTGTCTAAAACATCATCAGTTAAAGCACTCGACGTGGATCTGCAGGATAAACTTGGAAAAAACACGAATATCTTCGTAAAGTTTATTACAGGAAACTAAATCAAAGCAAGAACATGATCCAGTCTTATGTTATGGAGTATATTATGGAGTATCCCAGTTACGGAGTACGTTAAAATCACTTGGCCTAGAGAAAAACGTCCATCCGATCTTAATAAATTCCATAAAGAAGCAACTTCGATGTCTGTAATTGATGGGTTTTTTACAGAAGGTGACTGTGTGGTCATTCTGGCCAATATGAGGCAATGCTGCAAAAAATTCATAATAATATAAAATGCTGCAAAAAATTCATTTTGGTCACCTAGGCATCACTAAATGGTGGCCTAATACGGCATCTGACATAGAAAGAAATATAAACCAATGTGTAAAAGAAATGTGAAACAGCGAGGCGATCAAGCAGAGCTACTTATGCCTACACAGTTTCCTAAACGACCTTGGCAAGTGCTCGGCACAGATGTTTGTAAATTTATGAAAAAATCGCAGCTTGTGCATGTGGACTACTGCAATCGATTCTTTGAAATGTCATTGTTATCATTAATAAGTGCCTCTGCTGTCATTAATGATCTAAAATCCATATTCGCAAGACACGGTATTCCTGAAATTGTTAGAAGTGATAATGGACCGTTTCACACCAATTCTACGCGTTTGCAACTGAATGAAGCTTTACATGTGCGACTGGCAGAACTGAATATGCATAAAGCAAAGGCCAAGCTGAGCGCTGTGTTCAGTCACTCAAAGATATCTTGAAAAAGAAATGTCACTCATCCGTACTTGGACTTGCTTGCTCCTCGAGATGCAGAATGGTTAGTCTCCTGCTCAGCTATTAATGGGAGGTCAGTTGTGTAGAACCCTGCCAATTGTGCCCTTACAATTAGCCCTAGCTTTCTGATCTGCCAAAACTGAAGGCTTGTGAGCAGCTGTATAGACATAAACAGAAACAGCAAGTATCTTACAATCGACAGCAGCGAGCTAGAAACAGAAAAGAGACTTTTGATGAAGAGAATAGAGTGCTGATCAAACACAAAAATGAAGAATAACAGCGACGAACAACACATTGGATCGGCAGAAAACTATTACAGGTTCAGACATTTGTCATAATCGTTGGCATCTCGTGGTTTCACCACCTGAACAAGAGATTTCTAGCCATGATGCTAGTAGGGCAGGTCCTTCTGCCGGTCCACAAGGTCACTCTGTTAGACCACGGCAGAAAGTAAATCAACAGGTGCGTTTTAGTGAAGACTATGTGTTATAAACTTTTTGCACTCAAATTGGACTTGTGAATATTCTTTGAAAATTTTTGAAAGTGTTTGTTATCAATCAGTCTGAATTAACATTAATTTAGTACAAATGCAGCAATGTTAAGTTCTACAATATGATTAACGAAATTATTGTTATAGTAGTATTTTGAACAGATTTTGTTAGTTACCTAGTTTATATTGATGATATGCATTAATCCTATTATCCCATAACACGTTTTTGGAGAGGGGAGATGGTGTGGTTGCACGAACGACCTTGGGTAATCACCTTAGTGTGCATGATTCAACAAAAGATTTCCACTATTACAACATTCCCATTCTCTAGAAATAAGAAGTATAAGTTTTGCAAAAAACGGGTGAAAATGCCATTTTTGGAGGTTTTTCAAGCCGTTCCTCTCGATGGGCCTGATTCAATTCGATCAAGACCTTTCAATTGTTATGCGGCTCGCCGAGAATAGGTCCCTTATCAAAGCTGTAGCCTCAAATCTTGCAATTATTATGCTTTTTACTTAATTTTGTTCTGCGGCAAAACCACTACAATATAATTTGTTCAAAAACTGTGTGCAGAATTTTTTGCTAAATTGTGCTAACTGCATGATGTTTCAAACGTTTTAATAATAAGGAATCGAATTCGTACGTTCGATGCCACCCTTAGCGTTTTGGGCTTCATTTGTGGGTTTGCGGGGGCTTGAAGGTGTAAGCGCATATTTGGGGTGCGTGTTTCATGGTCGGTTACTGATACTTATAAATAAAATAACTCGAATCAAGGCTTGTAAAACCTTGCAGTTGTTGGGCGCCATATACCACAGTAGCCCAGGAATCAAAAGTTACAGGGTGCAGTACTTATTTTTTAATACCAGCTTCCATTCTCCTTGTTCGTTTAGTAAATAATTTAAAATGTCAATATATTTTAAAAAATTAATTGTATATTTGCATTTTTAATTATATTTTAAAAAGATAAATTGTGTATTCTTTAAAAAATAATATTAATTCTGAGCCACACAGATGAGATGATTTCAAGAGTTAATCTTTCTGAAATGCAACAGACTGACTTTTTAGGCAAACCCAACGTTTCGCAAAAATATTTCATCTTTATTTTGCTGGCTGCATACGTAGTACGTGGTCAATTTCATTACCTATTTGTACAACATTATTTTTCTCCTATGTTTGGTGTATTGGCTGGTGATACATTTACAATTTTACAGCATAATTGTGGTACATGGGCTGGCCTGGTGGTGAGCCATTTACCCTCTTAGTACAGTATACAGGCTAGTGAGTCATTTACTCCTCAAACTTTTACAATATATGGCTATTGGTGCTAAGTTGTTCCCCTCCTCTCCAAAAAATTGTATTATAAACAATACTGGATCATTAAAATTAATCTTGGAGGGTCTTTGCCTTTTCTAAGTATTGAAAGCATGCTTGCTGACGTTTACAGCCTTGTGATCGAGCTGCGTGTTTCCAAGTATATTCCATTCTCATGATTTGGTTGTGTTTAATAAAGGCTTGCATGGTCGACATGCGTTTCCTTTAAAAAATTGTAATTATTTATGTAATAATAATTATGTGATTATGTCCTCTTTATAGATACTTGGTGTAATTTTATGTTGAAGTTAATGGAGCCCGTGTAAACATTTTACTTATAAATATTATTGTATGTAATTGTCAAGGGCTATCCGTCATCATTATAAAGTTAGTTTTTTCCTTAAACAAATTTGGTTCTATGCTTTATTGTGTCATCATAAATAATACTAAATACATCCAATTTTCGATTAGCAAAATTACATTTAAGTTGCCACACCGGTTCTCCGCAAATTTAGCACATTTGCGGTATCATTATGACATTTGGGAGTTGGAGGATGTTACGGGCTTAGGTGGTACGTGGCGCTCTACTGCAGTTGCACCATATGTAATAAAATAGTCTAACTTTTTTGGGAAATCCTATACTGATTCTCAAGAAACAAAGTTGCTTTAAGTTACTGCTTGTTTTTTGTGATGAAGCCTGTATCTTACAGTAGTGCAACGTCTGTTGGTTTCACTAGATTTAAGAGGTTTTCGCGTATTCCATTTGCATTTACAAAGTGCAGAATTGAGGTAACGCTAGTTAGACCATTACGTTAGCATACTAATGTACTCGTAGGAATTCGAAAGTAAAATAATATTGTTTATTTTTAATAGAGTCTGTTTATTTCACGGACTGCCATGGATATACTAGTTTCGAAAGGCAAGCCTTTTGACACGCTAAGCGATCTCGCATTTCTATGATCTCCGTTTTAGTGATGAGCCTGTCACGTACAATATCATTTAGTCATGTGCGCCATTCTTTGGTGCGCCACTACATGAAAGAATAAGCAATGCCGCGCCCCGAACGCATAATTAGGACCTTCGATATTTCGTTTTAAAATTGACGAAATTCCATACATGTCAAAGAATTGTCATTTCTGTTTCAATTACGCTTCACAGAAATTAGAAGCGAATGGCTCTTTAAATTAGTCATAAATTATGTAATGTGTGATAGATCGTTAATACAAACTTAAATTTTTATACATGAATAAAGTATGTATTCGGCATTTGTGTGTAGTTTAACATAACGTATGAAAACCAACATTTAATTTGTACATAGAATTTACAGAACAATATACTGTCATCTTCGTACAGATCATCGGGAGATTGCCTGGTCTAAGTCACGTTACATACCCACAATACTAACCTCCTGATATGACACGTATAACGATACACGAGTTAATGTTTGCAGGCTTTTTATAAAAAAAACTAGATTAACATATTTTATTTATCTGTTAAATTTATCAAACAATTTTAAGATTGATAAGTGCTAAAATAATTCAGCAAACTATTTGATTTCTGTTCATACTTTTGTATTATTTGCATGGTAAGCCACCAGAAATGCAAAACATTTCAATACTTTTCATTTAATGCAAAACCAGACCCAATCTTAAACTGAAGATCAAAAATCCACTGTTTAAAATACTGAAAGCAAACACAGTATTTTTCAAAACTGAATTATTACCACACAAACCCAATTTCGTGTTCCCACTACTAGTTCTTCACTGTCACATGCATTTCGCCATTCGCTAGTTACACGGTCATTAGCACCTGCACTTCGGAAACGCATTGCATAAAAAACAGTGACGAATCACACACGTTTGACAGCTCTTATGTGAGCATAGCGATAAATTTGAAATTTGAATTTTTATCTTAAAGCTTACCCAGTTTTAGTACGACACACTGAATGTATTGCACTAGCACTGTACTTCACTTTTCGCTTTCGCAAGTTTTTAATCTATTATTTAGTTATCAGAAATACTATTGCAGTATTAATTGTGTTAAAATGCATACTTTTCATTGGACTTGAAAATGGGGTAGTATATGAAAAATCATCCTGTCTTTTAAAATATGGTGCATTTTCTAGTCCACATTTGCTGCAAGCCATTTCAAAAACTTATAAGCAAAAACGTAATTAGCCTACTATACATTGTCATGAACACATTGCACTTTCAACCTCTTCTCATTGGCTGCTAACAGCAGGTCTGCCTGTGTTAAGGTCGAGTCTGCTAATGCTGCGCTCAATGCACTGAATGTTCAATCATCGCTATATTGGTGCATTTTGACAAGACACGTGACGTTACAAAAGATATTACGATGCATCGTTACACGCTTTCTGGCTGTTTCCCCAGCTGTCACATGCACAACTGGTGCACATCATTTGCTTTTTTCACCGCACATCATCTTCTGTCATCCATTTTAAATGTTGCACTAACTAAACTTCAAATGAGACCAAAAAGCAATAGAGCTTAAAAAATTGATTTTAAATGCAAAAACATTTGAAGACATGGCCACGTGCCATTTGTGTGAACAGAGGAAACCTCTCCACAAATGTATTACTGTTCGTTATAAGCTTCCTGTATACATTTCTCGCTACTCATGGCAAATGCAAAAACAGAGTGAAACGATGTAATGGGTGCCTAAGTTGCATAAAAAATAAAACTCGAAGGAGGACTTCTAAAAAGGCCGAGAAATACAGAAGAAACTCCTTAGTAACTTATGAAGTAAATTCCATCTCTAGTGTACATTAAATTTGCATAAAAGTTGGCAAATTGGGCTAATTCCATTTTTTACCACTATAGTTGCCCATTTCCGTAAATTCCGTCCATTTACCATCGGCATGCAAAATTGGAGGTCCACATAATAAGTGGCATTTTCTGTTGCAAATTCACTAATAAAAAGAAAAAATTTTTATCAATAGTTTTTGAAAATTAGTTAGCAATGTAAGCTCTTTGATTTCTTTGTTGTTTTGCTGCCTTCTATTGAGTGCTTTATGTATACGGACATGGCTACTTTTTAATTATTGATGATAAGCTGACATTGTTCCCGCATTTAAATTGTTAGCACGCACAACTTTTTCAGCCATAACTAAAAAAACTACTAAAATTTTAAACTTGTAATTTTCGCAGCCAAAAGTAAATACGTTACCGTATCGTGCTAAGAAACTTCAATTTTATGGGATGGTTGCTTCCAATTGTTGTCTAAACTTTGGCATACATTAGTTGCATTTTTTTGCACCACATGCCAGTGAGTGAGCATTTGTTATCAGTTGTGAATTTATGAGGACCTACAGATTTTGACAGCATACAAAAAACGGGTACTTGTGCTTCACACGTATGTACAGCAGGCGCCGCTTAATAAATTCAATTTGGACAGAAGTGTTTTGACCCAGTTAACCGACAGGTGTAGTGTTACTAACGTTGAAGTATGAATCATCAACTTACGATGCACTGCAAAGACTTTTGATGAATTTTAGAAACAAAGTAATGCCTGAATTCCGATGCCGGTATTCAAAAATGTTAGTTTATAAAGTGAGTTATTAAAAAAATAAAAAATTTACTTTTCTAAACTTCACACTGGCCTGTTTATTTACAAAAATTACAAAAAGACTCCAAGGTCAGCTGCTTCATTTTTTGTGAAGAAGTTCAATCACAAAGTTCTAACAATGATAAAATTGTTGAAAATCTGTTATTGTATAATGGACGAATTCTCACAAAATACTTAGTGATTGGCGTGCTTGAACTATTGGTGGTGTCCGTGTTTCCCCGTAAGTGTCTTCATCTATAGTTTCGTCTAAGCCCGCTTGCTATCGTGACGATTTTATCATAGGTTAATTGGGAGGTGACCTGTAGCCGAATTTCAGTTCACTTTTCAAACTCGTTATTTGTCAGGTTGTGCAGTTAGGCCTCTCTCTTGCAATGTAAGAATTTCACCCGTTTTATTCACATGAGTGATGCTGTTCCGAATCATGTGTTTAGTAACATTACTCTAGGACATAACCAATAAGTGCAGTGCATTCAGAAGTCTCGTTTTTTTAGCCAGGTTATTTGCTCTTAACTGAGAAACTGAGTCTAACTAATGAACTGGTAAAACACAACTTTAATGTGCTTTTGTGATGCGTTGACTTTGTGGGTATTGCATACCCGTAAAACGTTTCACTTTAAAGTAAGATTATCGTGGATTAGTGTCGTTTTCAGTCAACAGATATGGCCACAGTAGAGGTACCCGCTGGCATGGCCTATAGGGCCCTGGCAGAGAATGTCTGTTTTACTGCTGGAATTTACTATCTTATTATGCACCACCATAATATGCAGTTACGCTCGCCGTTTTGAATTGCAACCAATTAAATAATGCACCACAACTTGATATATTCTACTGTAAACAGAAGGCTGCTTGCACGTGTATGCAGACTGCTGACATTGACACTGATAAGTATCGTAAATTTTTTGGTGCTTGTGTGCAATATTTAGTTATAATTTTAAAGATCTGATGCTTTAAATTGCTGCATAATAATTTGTCACTTAAAGTGTTATATCAAAGTGACCAATGCTGGTGGTGCAATTTACAACACAAGTAGTGGGAGCCTTATTAACCGAACACTCCATGGACTCATTCTGTCAAGCTTAACAAGGTAAAGACTTCAACTATATTAAAATTTTAGTTTTTTGTTCACATGCCTTAATTAGTTTTAGAAAAAACTAAGAAGTTGTACTGGTATACAGCCTACAAGACAAGTTAACGCCTACACGTACTATAATGGCATAATTTGTTAGAACTTGTAGTATAGAAAAAGTATGTAAGAATTTTCCAAAACGTCTTTTGCACTGACTCGCTGGGTTTGCATAACTATAATGGCATGGTTTCTTAGAATTCGTACTACAGCAAAAATAAGGATTTGCCGAAATGTCTTGTACACTGACTCACATATGGGCTTCACTTATCTTCCTTGGTTGCCCGGAGCAGTAATATTAGGGCTTTTTTGTCCGTAAAATATGATCGTGGAAATTTCGAGTAAATTATTAACTTTGTTTGGGTATATCGCTATTGAGTATATTTTTGGAGCTTGAAAATTTGAGAAAAGTAATAATGGTCTGAAGTAAGGAGTTCTTATTAAAGCAGCTAAATAATTTTAGTTTTTATTTAAATGAATCAATGCAAGCAGGTTCACCTGTTGACTGCATGTCTGTGCACTAAATTAGTGACATATTATATCAGTAAAATCATGCATAATATTTCGTCTTCATTTTTTGCAACTTGCGTACTTGAATTCTAGCTAATTTTGTCATCAATTACTTTGCTTTTGCTTACTTTGCAACACTGCACAAATTGTAATGTTGTTCAAAGATTACTTTGCACTATAAATATCGCAGAAATTTCTTGAGCCCCTTGAAGAACTTGCATGTCTGTGAACAACTGCGGGCCAAGTAGAACAATAATTATAATTTATGTACAGAATATTGTACTGTCTACAGTATAAACTATTGCAAAGTAACAATATGTACACCATGAAGCAGTGAACAAATGCCACACTTCTCGCTCGCCTTATAGTTCAGTCATTTTAGACTGGCAATCAAAACCACCAGCTGTCTTCAGCACAAAATAACACCTTTGCGATTGTTGTTATTTTTGCTGTATGTTTATGTCTTGCATGCTGTTTCTCTTTTCCTCATCATTGTTATCATCTTCAGCATAGTCACCATTGTTGTCCTTGTTACATTTGTTATTTTGCTGCTGTTGTTGTTGCAGTTATTTTGTAATGAGACAAATTTTACTCGTACCAAATTATTGCTGTAATTATAGCAGAATAAATTAACTGTTGTTGATTAGTTGTGTCCGCTAATTTATTGAAGCGAGCGCTGAAAAACTGTTGGCCAACCGGGACTAGAACGCTTAAGTGCCAGAATATTGCCATTTCAGGAAAAATAATTGGCTTATGACAAAATACAAAATACTGTATGTTAAAGATATTTGTAATTTTTGGTTTATTTTCAGATTATTACAGTTGACCTTCAGGCTTCAGGACATTTCCATATGTGTGTTAAAACAAATGTTTGATTAATTTGGCTGCTGTGTTACATTGCGTTACTAGCAACCACAATTATAAGGCAGTTTTTTAAATATTCTTATACCTGCATTAAAAAGTATAATATATGTGCAATGTCTGATTGATAAAAAACTGGCTGACTTTGAAACATGACCAATTTGGTGAAATGAGGATTATGAGGAGTACTTGTGCTGTGGTGAAGTCGAGTACTGACTTTGTAAGTTGGAAAGGATTATAAACAAAGATGGAATGAACAGCAAAGCATTTCATACTTCTGTAGGAAAAATTGTAGAAGCTGTGACATCATGGAACTTTGACCAGATCTAAACATGTCAGGTGAATAGACAGTACGTTGCAATGGATATAGCCTAGTATATACCAAAAAAATGCAAGAAAGTCCAGAAATGCTTGCCTTGGTACTGACTGCACATTCATTCGACTAAGTATAAGTCTATGTCTGCAGATTATACCTTATTTTTGTAATCAGTTTTTATGAATGTCACTGTTCTGAGAAAAATTGATGATGATGATAAAAGTTCGGCACTCACAATTTTGGGGCCTAAAAAAATTTAAAAATTTGTGGTAGTTGTGGCAGGCCTCTAGTTAGCTTATTACCAATGCTATAATCATAATAGTTCATTAAAGACTGAACTGACAGAGATCGCTTAACCACTTGTGCTAGAACATATTTCTTAAGAGGCTTTTCCTAGAGATCGTTCACCAGGCACCCACCCATTAAATAACTAGGCTTGGCTAGGAACTTGACAACTCAACTGTTCTTACATTGTTTATGGTAATTTGGGCAAAGTGCATATATAGTGTTGGCAATATAATTATAGAAAATCGTGAAAAATTTAAATGTTATACTTAAATTGTTTGTTTTATTAAAGTTTGGATTTATAATTGATGTGTTAGAGTTAGCTCTTATGGGTCAGTATGTTGAAAAAATCTCGATGAAAATAATGAATTACATGGAGTGTTATACATATGTTTTGGCAGTAGTTATAGCTTCAGGCAAACTAATGTTTACTATAATCGGCATGCTGGGCAGTTGCACTTTCCCTGTGGTCCGTTTATTTCTGTTTTTACAAAGCATTTACATTAAAAGATTACAGCTCAGTGTACAATTACGGTAAGAAAGGAGAGAGATAAAGAGAGAAAAGGGACACATAGAGAGAGAGAGATAGAGAAAAGAAGGGAGAGAGAGACAAAATAGAGGCACTGTTATGACCCGCTTGTTTATTCTAAATCGTGTGTCAGGCTTGCTTCACACACCCGAGTTTGTAACCTGTATGACCTAGTTTAGTTGTCATAGAGGCTGAAACAATGACAGGTGCTTGAAACAGCAGTTTTCTGACATTTTTGATTTATTATTTTATTAAACGTTAATAAACAAATTAATAATGTAGCAAATGTATTTCGGTAGCTTTTTTTGCTTTTTGTTTAACTTCAATTCATAAGAGTACATACACAGAGAGATAACCAAAACAGATAGAAAGCAAGAGAATCTCAAAGAGAGTATAATTAAGTTCAAATACAGCACATTCCGCACGAGTTTGTGGTGAAGCAGCAGCTTCAATTCTGATGACTAACACTTCCGTAATAAACCCTTTGGCTAAAAACTAGGCACAGATTATGAATACTGAACTGAAATAGAGTGTGACGTTTAGGCAGCCGTAATACATTTTGCTTAATGTAACTGCACATAAATTTTACAACTCTTATGGTTTCTAGAATAAATGCTAGCGCGTATTAACTTCATACACTAAGGAACTAAATGCATAAAAAGCCCCGCAATCGGCTCTTAATAGAGTTTTCTTGTATACAGAGTGATCGTTCATTATTGTTAAACGTCTTTTTATTGTTAACTTTCATAAATTTTAATATAAGTTCACATTTTCGTGTATTTAAAATACAGAGTTTATCAAAGTCTGTTGTGCTTGGCAATGTAAAAGTATTATTTTATTTTACTGCTTTAACTTGATGACATTTGATACATATTGTACAATGTACAGTGTGCACAAGGCCTATAAGATAGTGCCTCTCATTCCATGTAGTTTTGATAGTAGTGTAACCACTCTTGCGTAAAGAAGTGATTCGACTGGCCCGCCAGCCACGCCTTGTTAGTGACGCTGGTAACGTGCGTAGTACTGCGCTCTCTGAAGACCTGGCTACTTTCAAATTTTAGTGTAAATTCAGCCCATTACGAAAGGCCGATAAAGCAATTTTAAGCGCGCATCCCGTTTCACTAACCGTTCATTAAACAACACAGTAGTCGTCCAAGTATTCAAGTTTACATGTTAATCTACCGGCAACTTTGCAACACCTTGTTGTATTGTACCTGTATCCCTGGCATAACTGCAACAGCTAACTGATTAAACATTCTATGAAAGACAGGGAAAGCTTCAAAAGCAAACCGCTAGGCAAGTGATTAAATATTTAGCTTCCAGAAGTCCTTGGGTAACGAGGTTAATTGCAGTGGATGGGTGGGTCAATGCAAACCGCTAGGCTAGTATATTAGCATATGATAAACGTTCCTGCTTATAAACAAAACAGTACTTAACACGATTGTTTCTATTAGAGCAGGAAAGTGAATGAACATGATATAAAAGTAGTAAAAGCTAATTGGTCACACAAGAGTGTCTCATTGAAGCACATGAAGCAAAATATTGAGTCCAATTATGCGAAGTTATTTCAGTCTGTTATTGGCAGTTTTTATATACATTTGAATAGAAGTGACCCATATACCAGACATTTTTGAGTCAGTTAGGCGACTGATTCTATGAACCGTGAATCTAATAAACGGTGCCTACTGTAGAGTTGTCATTCCAAACTTCCTTTTATTTTAGGCAACTGCTTACGGAAAGTGCATTTCTGCAAATGATGATTTGACTCGTGGCTGCTGTGCAACAGAAATGGAAGCACTGAAGCAATGCTTAAACCGCACTGTGAGTACTACACTCATGATAAATATTAACATTACGTGATTATAAATGTAAGTAGGTATGTATACAGAAATTAAAGATTAGTACTTCCTTACACACATATTAAAGTGATACACGGGGGTATAGTTCTGACAGTAATGGCGCACTCACTTCCCACCAGACAGGTCAGCAGGTTGCAGTTTTAGTTCCCGGCCGAGCCATACCAAAAACTTAGAAAACGGTACTGCTGTTTTTTTTTACCAAGCACGTAAATTTATCAATACGCATAATAATAAATGGGACTGCCTTGGAAATAAGTATTAGATTAGATTAGGTGTTATCCTTGGATAAAACCTAAAACTTAGAGTAACTTATTAAACCTTGAACCTTTGCAGTACAAACCTCATCATACACCAGTTTTTGCTCTGTCTTGATTTCTGTAATGTGTTAATTGTTAAAAGGAAAACTGCACCCAGTCTTAAACTATAGCCCAAAAGATATAAGATATTTGAAAGGGAATGTATTATTTTTTCAAGAAGGACTTGTGTGTAAGAATGATTACCACATAAATGTAATTTCATGTTTCTGGAGCTAGTTCTTTGCTGTTATATGTATTTTGCAATCGCTAGCTAGATGGACACTAATACCTGCATTTTGGAAATGCATTGCACTAAAATCAGGTGCTGTACCTCTCAGTTCAGAGTTGTTCATTTGTGACATAGTACACATGTTCGAGAGCTCATGAGTGAGAACAGCAGTAAACTTGAAATTTCAAACTTAACACTTGCAGAGTTTTTGTTTGTCACATTAAACGTTGTACAGTAGCGCCGTACTTTAAATTTTGCTTTCACAAACATGTACAAAACATTCATAGAATGTTTGCACTATTGAAAATTATGTTCACTTGTGGTGTCACCATTAATTGGGCTCACCTACTGTTATTTAAATTTTTAACTTTTATTTAACAACCAGAAATGCTTTGGCATTATTGTAGGTATTAAAATGCACACTTTTTACCGTACTTCAAAGTGGATTAGGATAAGAGAAATCAACGTGTTTTCCTTTAACTGTCTATAGGCAGTAATGTCATTCACGCTTATCACCATCCGCTAATGTACATAATCGAAAGGCCATTTTACGTTATACATTAGCATTGCTATAACCATCACTTTGCCATGCCTGATGGTTTGCTGCTTCAAAACAGATATTGTTTAGTATAGCTATGAATTGTTTTGTAAAAACAATGTGTTATCGGGTATTTAAACATGCTTGTGTAACACATAGGTAGTAAATAACAAACAGTACAAAAAGTTGTTGATTCGTGAGACAGCTAATTTATATTTAAGAATAAAACATATGACAAGCACCTAAGTAAATTATATGAAGAGATAGGTTTTATGCTTTTATCACTTGAAGCATATAGGTATACGCGGCTTAATGATTAGTTATGTATCTTTTGTTCCTAAATATTGTTAATTACATGTATAAATTTAACTGTTGCATCATGAATTAAGCTTAATAATACAACATTGCAAAGGCAAACAATGCAAGTTTTAGATAACTCAAGCAAGTGTGTTAACCACAAGTGCAGTTTGTCTGCTGTTTCCTAGCCCAAATACAAAGAAAATCCAGGCAGTTGAGTATGACTACTAACTGCATACATATTGGTAATTTTTTCTTCAAGACATTCAGACATTCTTTATTATGAACATTTGTACCTGTACATTTTTAGATAAACATTTTGTACTTGCGGCCAGCCATCAATGTAGATTAAAATCCACTTGCATTAGCAATTTGACAAAAATCTCTTTTTAATATAATAATCACTGTATTTACAAAATATAGTAATTATTATATTAAAAACAGATTTATGTCAAATTGCTAATGCAAGTGGATATTTACAAATTATAGTAATTAGTAGTTATAACAAAAGTGATTACCATTAATGAAAGGTCCCAAGTTAAAAACCTACGTTTTCTTTATATTTGCAATTTGAATCAAAGAAATGCACTGACGTAATATTCAGATGTTTAGTTTTTCAGATGACAAATTGACAGCTGGTAATAATTTATCAACTTTAACATTCAGTCTGAGCAGGGCAGATGTGAAATACAATCACCTATTCTAATGACTCGGAAGGGATTTGAAAAGTTTTTTATAGATTCACTTGCAAAATTTCTGGCTTAAATGTATTTTGTTCAATAAGATTGTTCAAATTATTTAACGTTTTGTCTTCATTATAGTAATGCTTCCCCTCAGCCAGTCTGAGCACTTGCAAGTTAAACAAACTGCTAAATAATATGTACTGATTCTAGCTGTTTCAATCATGTTATTAATTTGTTTAATTTTTTCATTATTTTCAGTTGAAGCATAAGTAAGTGTTCGCATCTGATATATAGCAGTAAGACTGGAGTAAGATGTCATGAACTCCTCAACAGCTACGTTTAATACTAACAAAACTCCAAATATGTTTGGTTCTATCTCTAGCTTAGGAACAGATTCGTCGGATGCTGCTATGGTGGATCAAGAGGACATTCAGCAGCTGAGCGATTGCGTTCGGCGTTTTTCAGAAGCACTGTCTGCACTGAAAACAACTTTTCAGCAGAAAGGAGAGGCAGACCTCATGAAAGTCAAAGCTCATGAGGGTTTAGCTGCAGTGTTGTCTATACTGAAGAATGTCCTTCAGAAGTATGATGCCATACAGTCTGTAGGAATACTGACTTCTGCAGGCAAACTTATCACTGCTATCAAAGCTTATTCCTATGTTAATGGTTCTAGTGATGCAGCAGCAGTCTTACAAGGTATTGATGAATTGGCACTGTCATTCAGCAGCCGACTATCTGGATACTTACTTGGCGACATAGACATGATGACAAATAAATTTACCTCTGATGAAAATCTCATAGAGAGTGATGTGACACGTACTTCTCTCAACAGCGAGCAAGTTGATGCCAGTTTACATGCTTGTGACAATGGAGTAGAGATAGCACTTCACCGTGCAAAGGTGTGGACTCGTTATGCACGAAACATTATCACATTTGTTGAAAAGCGTGTACAAATAGATACAGAACATGCCAAGAAATTGTCAGCTCTGTCACAGACGATAAAGCCATTGATCAAAGAAGAGAGCTTTCTGCCTTTTCAATCGATTTACTGCACGGCTTTGGATCAAGACTTTGAACATGCTGGTATGAGTCAAGCTAGTTATAATTTACTAGGAACACAAAAGTTTGTAGAGCCGCTAGCAGCACGAATTGTCGAACACGAGAGAGTTCGTAAAACCTTGCGTGACACCTGGATGAAAGAGGTGAAGAAACTTCAAGAAGCGGCAACCGATCTCAGAAAAGCTCGTTCTGCATATATTCAACGCCAGCAGGAGTATGAAAAGGCAAGGGATGCAGTGCAAAAAGCTGATGAACAAAGCAGCAGTAAGATCGAAAAGAAAAAGAAAGTTGAAGAAGATATGCTCTATAAAGCTGCTGAAGCAGAAACTACGTACAAAGCTTGCGTTGCTGAAGCAAATCTTCGACATGCTGGTCTGAATGAGATTAAATTAAACATCCTGTCAGATATAAGAGAGCTAATCTGCCAGTGTGACCAAACAATGAAAGCTGTAACCGTTTCTTATTTTCAACTGCTTAACACTCTGGCGACACCTGTGCCCATTCAATTACAAATTTTATGGGAGAGTTCCCGATTATATGAGCCTGGATCCCAATATATGGAATTTGTCAAACAGCTGCCAGTGAATTTGCCTAATAGGGAACCGGAAAAGTTTGTTTTTGAACCATACAGTGAAATCAGTCGTGTTTATTCACGCACAAAAATATCAGATGACTCGCGTGACCTAATGGAGCAACTCCCTATGTACTTACGTTACATGCCTGGTGAAAAAGATGGAAAAAACTGGAGTGACACAGACAGCATGAGTGACAGTAGCATTGGTAATGGATCACCAGTTCCTAGTCCTTGGAGTAGCAAGCCCTTACCAAAAGCAGAATCTGGCGAAGGTCGGAGTCTAACTGTTGTGTCTCGAGCTGCTGCC
Source organism: Tubiluchus corallicola (assembly GCA_030141605.1). Classification (NCBI taxonomy): domain Eukaryota; kingdom Metazoa; phylum Priapulida; class Priapulimorpha; order Priapulimorphida; family Tubiluchidae; genus Tubiluchus; species Tubiluchus corallicola. Next base: position 161,923 of record JAQGDQ010000376.1, on the reverse strand, counting down.
ACTCACACCTTCAAGAAATTAGAGAGAGCATCAAAGTGTAGAGAATGTGACAGTTACGTATTTTTTCAAGGTTATGAATGCACAAAATGTGGGTTGTCTTGTCATAAGAATTGCTTGGAAACACTGGCCATACAGTGCGGCAACAAAGGTCTGTATCGCCGGATGACAACATTCGGTGTTGATGTTGGCGCTCATGTGCAGCAAACACATACAGAAGTGCCCCCGATTGTAGAGAAGTGCATTGCTGATATTGATGCTAGAGGTCTCGCCATGAAGGGCATATATAGACTGTCAGGTGTAAAATCCAAAGTTGAACACTTGTGTCAAGAGTTTGAAAGTGGTAGCGCAGACGTTGACATTGAAGCAGTAAGTCCAATTGTCGTAGCAAATGTGCTCAAGTTATATCTCCGCCAGCTTCCAGAACCTCTGCTTACTTACAAGCTGTACGATGATTTCATACAGCTAGCCAAGGACTATCCTTGCCAAGTGCTTCCTCATGACGGCAAGGAGGAGACCTCAAGACATGAAGAAACCTTACAGCAGCTTGAAAAAATCACTGGCCAACTGCCTGGAGCTAACTACAAAACAACAGCTGCATTGATTCTACATCTGAACAAGGTTCACAACAATAGAGGTTTAAATCAAATGTCTGCAGAAAACCTAGGCATAATTTTTGGTCCAACGCTGCTGCGTAGTTGTGAACGTGAACCCCTGCATTATTTACAGGAAACACAGTACCAAACCCGTGCTATAGAACTGCTAATTAATTATTCCTGGCAACTGTTTAGCAAAACTGAACAAGCTAATGGTGTTGAGAAAAAAGAAACAGCTGACGAACAGAGTGACTTTGTGGAGATTACGCACATTTAATGGACTATGACAAGCTTTCTGTTAACAGTATTAGGTTTACTATGTGCTATATACCCATATTTATTCATACTATTGGTAACAAATCATAAAATATTTTCTTGTATCTTCATTGTACTTAAACTTTTCTTTGGAGGAATGATGCTATCAACTTGATATGTTACAATTACAAGTTCGGTGAAGTTTGTTTGAAACTAGCATTATTGAGACAAAGTGAAATAATTAGTCAATTGTCGCATTTCTCTGGCCGGCCAGTCGTTATTGTACTTAATAGTTTATAAACTGTTTATAATTTTTTTTCAAAAATAAGTAATCCCAGTGACTAGTACATAAGTAAGGTACACTGCACTTTGATTGTCCACATCAATGACAATGAGTGACAAAACGCACCACTTGGGCCACGTTTTTAAAAGTATGTAACAAAAGTATGTTCTTGGTAAAGTTATTTAACTCTTTCTTGTATGTTGTGTGACACTTGTTCTGATATCTTATTCAGATTTCATATGCATACAGCGTTTACTACTCACCATTAACTACTTTATAATACGATTGTTTAGATGTAGCTAGGCCTTAGGTAGCATAAATTTAGATGAGTTATTTTGTGTTTTAATGTCAGCTTATAGCAAGAATGTATACAATACTCAGTAATTGGCATATAAAAATAAGTATTAAGTATAATGTCAGAAGTATCTATAGTCAAGTATAGGGTATAGATTTAGAAATCCTATAATACTCGACATTAACCTGTTATCGTTACATTATCATTATAGTGTATTTAAGCAATGAGTGTTAAAAATCATGAATTTGTTGTCAAAAAATATTGAGGTAAAGAGTTATAATAATTGCTTTATCCAGGTCAGTTTTAGAAAGTTGCTGAGCAAAGGGCCATCTTTGATAACATTTTAATGAAATTTATTCAGACTGCAGCTGCATGAGAATGAAAGTGCAACAAAGAGTCTGTTGCGTTTGATATTCCTGGTACAAATCGATGCTATTTCGCAGGTAGTTAAGATTGCTGCAGTCAAAATTTTTGGAGTACATGATTGATGTTATTATAAGTGAATCTCAAGTCAATAGTATGAGCACTTGAACTTGCCTCATGATTTTTTGTCTATGATCTGTTTTTGAGATACTGTTAGGCATTCTTAACGTGTACATTGTGTTGTGATAATTATTACCTAAGACTAACCAAGATTAACTGTGCGACCAGAACATTAATACTACAGATAACTTGTTACAACGAATGAGTGTGTAGCAAAATTTACTTTGAGTATTCTGAAGCAAATTATATTTTTTGCAAATTTTTGGTTGGTGAATCAAATGCAAAACAAGTACATTGAAGGTCACAGACTTTCATGAAACACTTTACACTTTACAAAATTGTGCACGTGTGCATCCGTGCCTGTGCGTGTGACTGTGTGTGCGAGAGACAGAGAGAATAAAAAACTGACATTCTAACTCAGAAAGTTCTTGTTAGTTGCCCATGTGCTAAATATTGTTAAAGATGTGGAATTGTACTATCATTAAAAGCACTATAATTATAAGATGATTGTTTTAAGTTCTAGTGTTTAAAATTAAATTTTTTCAATGGAGTGACATTGTGGTGATTGTTATGAAAATTATATGTATCAAAGCTGATCAACAATGCAGTCAAAAATAGCAAAAAATTAGACAAAGAAAAGCTATTGGTTCATACAAATGATTCATAGTTTGAGCAATAACTACCACGAGCAATAACTAAGTTACATCAAGGCACAATTGTAACACGCAATGAATTCAAAAGCATTTCCAAAAAACAACTAGCGAGTATGCTGCACTATCAAAATTTTTATCACTGGTAAAAGTAATTAACAACAAATTGTAAAAATAAAAAGTTTAATGGAATTTTAATTGCAGAGTTTCAATGATCGATTATTAACTAACGACCTGCAGCAACAAGCAGCTGAGCAAATTCTGTCAGCAAAAGACAAGCAAAAAACATGCCGTTCTCTTATAAATCAACTAGAAAATAATTTTCTCTAACTACATAACAACGTATAGTACATTGTAGCATTATTCGAATAAAAACTTCTATATATAAGATTCCAAAATATCAAATTTTTTCTCACAAACTGTGCTAGCTGAACAGAATACAATATGCAATTTTGGCAATAGCCTAAATACATAGGGCACCATAAGGTGGAGGAGGTTGAACTTAAAATGATAATGCCACTTGCCACTTGGTTAGTTTAGTATCTTTAGTAAATTTTAACATCTACCTAGAGAAGTATAAACCAGTCTCTTGTGGATCCAGATCTGCAATAATAATTAACAGCAGCAACTTGAATTAGAAACTTGACCAGACTGCATGTAGCATCTAAGCATAGAACTTATGATCAAATCCTAATGAACCCTTGGTCACCAGAAATGGGGTGTAAAAATATGGTATTTAGTTATATCTTATTACCATGCAGCAGCTAGTATATATCTTCTGTGTTTAAATGATTATCTTTTTAATCGTCTTTATAAGTCATTTAGCTTTTTGTACTTCACTTACTTCTGAGTATAATGGTAACTACAACCCAGTGAGGTGTGCTCTCACCCCAGGGCCGCTATTGCCATAGTATAGACTTTCTCCACGATTTCATATAGGCAAAAATGAGAAAGTCAGCTAATGCTAAATATTTTTAATGTGTGTTACCTGGCTTGAAATTTATCATTTTTATGGAAAAATGGCCTGTGTTAGGTCCTGGAGGCCTATTTAAAAAAGGAACGTAACTCCAACTAACTCGACTAATTTGCTAAATAAAAAATGTCTTCTGATTATTTTATTCTTATAATTTTTTATCTGTAAACTCAGTGCTGCACTTGCTAATGCAGTAAAATATTCAAAGATATGACGTAGGTTTAGTGACCAAAGAATGCGATAAGGTAGTGTTCCTTCTGTATTTATGTAGGGATCTGATTACACACCTTTGTCGGTATTAACGTGGCCTTGAAATATTTTCTGGTGGCTGAGAAATGTGAAATTCTCATTTTGTTCTAAACAAGGGCTGTCAGTCTACATTTCCTAACCTTCTGGCAATGACCACTAGTGGTTTACAAAGCTAAAAATTTAATGTGTATTATGCAGATTTAACTAAAACCTAGATAGACAGTGGTTCACAGGGCCTGCAGAGCCTATATACATAATTACTTAAATAAATGGTGCTACACACACAATTAACCTACATTAAAAACTACAACAATTTATAAAATGCTCTAAATAATAATAATGAGAAACCAAACTTCTCAATTGAGCTACATCATTGATTGATTGAGAAAACTATTATTATAAATTATTATAGTTATATTATAGCTTCATTATTAAGAATAATTTATAGACTATCAAAAATTAATCTCAGCAATAACAGACTTTTTATCTATGCTACCCGAGCTACAATATATGCTGTGCATCTTACGCTGTCCAAAAATATATATCCTGTCCAAATTACCTACTTTAGTAATGAGTCACACTTGGAATATCAAGTTTTTAACAACCTTTAAATGCAATTTCTATTTGAAGAGTTCTGCAGCAGTTGTTCCTTTGTAAGCCACAAATTCTGGTTTTACATCGTGGAAAACTGTCAAAAACCTAAAACACAATAAAATTAGTATCTTGAAAATTCAACACAACAGTTTAAAGGAACACCAGCTTATGTATTTCCTCATTCTTGTGAGAAAACGTCTGCATCTCATGCATAATATACTAATGCTTGTGTTATAGCACTAGTGTCACCAGACTCACCACCTAATAAAATTTTTAATAAACTAAGGAAGCTAGTGTAGTTTTAAACGATAGAATATACCAACAGCTTTTCTGTCAAATTCTCACAATAATAGCACTCCCATTTAAATACTTGTAAGGCAGTTTAGAGAAGTTTACAAAGGTTAATTATGGGACAATTTAGATGCGGCCCCAAAGAAACACCCTTCTCATATACTATAAATAAAAAAAGAATCTTCGAAATAAATTTTTAATGATAGTCATTTTATTGTTTGAAAATGCCAAAATTAACTCCAAGGTCACAAATGCCAACTAATTAATCAGGCACTGTTATTATAATTATTATTATTACTGACAAATTATGCACACTCCTATTAGACAACAAAAGAAAATTAATCCACACCCATTTTTATAGGCTCATCTTGTCTTATGAAAGAAGCTGCTTGCAAATGCATGAGATATATCAATGAAAATTCTCTTTGTGCTGTCACTGATGTCTACAAATCTTGATGCACAGCCAGGGCTGGCTCTACCTACGCAAACTAGGCAATTGCCTAGGACGGAAAACTTCTGGAAGTAATTGTCTAATTTTTATGGCGTAAGTAATAACAACACCTCAATTAAATCAGACAAACTACTCTTGTTATTTTTCGGCGATTCATCAACACTAGCAAGTGACTTCCCACAGTTATTTTTATTTTATCTGGTCTTCTAAGATTTCATCATTTCACTCAGACACTATACTGCATTTCTCTGCTTTTTACCTGCAATTTCTATTGCACACATAGAGCAGGAGAGCTAGGGAAGTGTTTACAATGCTGATCTTTCCACTAATAAAAAAGTTTCTTACAATAACCCTTATCTAATTAAGGCAGATAAACTTATGAGATTTGAAGTTTTCAAAAATGAAAGGTAAAAAAGATGGCAAGTGGCAACATTGAACAGCAAAAATTATGAATCTCTAATAAAGTATTCGCAACAAGACTATGTAGTGAAATGGATGTATACATGAAAAAGACGAGTTAGTATTTTGAAAATTTTCTGGTGAAAAGGCTGATGAAGAAAAATTTAGCCAATAGTAGCAGAAATTGCATACAATTGGATCATAAATTCAATTTCAACTAGATTGCTAGTTATCTACACTAAAACATGTTAGTGCACTATAGTACATGTAAAGCCTAACACACAGGTAACGTTATACTTTATTGTAATAATATACAAGAAAAATTCAATTTTGGTGTTGTGGTGGGAACAATGGAAGAAAGGTTGCCGTTGAGGATGGGATGCTAAAAATACTTCTGCCTAGGACTTTAAACTATCTACAGCTGGCCCTGTGCACAGCACAATTTATACCATGATAACCAAAAACTGATGTATGAACTTTGTCAATAATTATAAATTAAAAAGTTTCCCATATTCACCACTTAAATGGTCCACAAAAAATAAAAACAACTTGTTAGTCCATTTGGCTGACAACTGGTAATATGCCAAGGCCAAAATTGTGGTTAATTGACAAATTAATGGCAAATGAAAACAAAAAAATTAAAGTGTTCCAAAATTGGCTTCTGAAAGTCCTAAAAGGCTTAAAATGCAGTAATTACATTGGTAGCTTGCAGTGAGGCCCATTAGTGCCCAAAAAGAAGCTTACAGTGGCTGAGTACTCCTATAAATATTCTAGCTACATGTTACTTTATTGCATTCCCTGTACGTCTTGAGACATTGCATCATAAAATATTTTCAGTGACACATCACACCCCAATATACAAACAGTATGATGTACAACATTGGTGACAAAAAATTCTTACATAGTGCAACTTCCATAATGTTAAGCTATGTAAGCATAACATACCTGTCACTGGGAACACCCAACTTTGTTGTGACAAATTCGTGCAAAGTTTTTGAATACCCGATATTCTTTTCAGGAGTAAAGACATTGAAGGAGTAGATATTCATTGTAACAGCTGGTCTTTCTCCTCCTCTCCACATCGTTGCACCTCCTCTTACTGACACTACCACTCTCTATTTAGTGGAAAGCAAAATGAATTAGAATATTAAAAGTTCATAATTTCAGGTAAATGTTTAAACTTATACTAGGACAGTCAATTGTTAGTGCCAATTATCATTAAATTTTGCAACAAGTCAGGCATGGGTGCAATGGGAACGTTATCAAGGCAATTTAAAGAAAGAAACCAGCTGACAAGAACAAAATTGAAAAACAGAAAACAAAGAAAAGCTATCTTAGTGCTAACACAGCAAGCCTTGTGTTGCTGTGACAACAATATCTAAGAGGCTAGAACTGCTAAATGATACTGCATTATAGATAAATCAATATGCACTTTGCAAAGTCAGCAGACAGTAGTCATAAATACATATCACTTCTGAAAAGTGGGGAGAGGGCAAAATTAAGTGTCAAATGTGCGAAGCCAGCAGCACAAAGTTTCAGGGTCTCCTTCAGAAAAATTATGAAGGATTAAAAATTAAAAAGGTAGATAAACACTATGTGGAGCATTCGTGCATTATTGAATATAAACCCAATTAATGAACAAGTATTTTGAGTCTTTTCTTAGTCTATATCAGGGGTGTGCAAATTATCTGACTAGCCGGGCCACATTAAACTTTCCAATAATTCGTGCGGGCCACAGGCAGTTTGATCAAGGAGTCAAGTACAGAAAGGCCTAATAACGTGTTTTTTTTTGCAACCGACCTGCGTATATCATTACTACGGCCGCACTTTCATTAGGTTGACAAATCTCTTCACGGGCCGCACAAATTCTCTCCACGGGTCGCAAGTGGCCCGCGGGCCGCAATTTGCACACCCCCGGTCTATATAATACAAATACACATGTACATTTTGGTATGTCTGCTTGTTTATCTTTGCACTAATATGTTTTAATCAAAAGATACAGACGAATACGAGTAGGATTGTTCGGTTTTAGCAGAGCTACTTCCTACTAAGCGCATTCTAGTTTTATTATAGAAAACAGATGCATCAAAAAACACATGTGCCACTTTTGATTACTTATCCATTTGTGCCATTTTTATGTACTTTTCCATTTGAGCCATTTTTTCCTGAGCCATTTTTACTGTGCACTGCGAAACCAGAGCTCAGGAAAAAAACTAATTTTATAGCAAACTTTATTTAAAACGTTTCCAGAAATAAAGTGAGATGTGGATTTCCAAAAAGGACAAGTTATCATTTTAGTTTCCCAGATAAAAAAATTTGGATACTGATTTTTGTATCAGAGATTTCATTATTTTTACATAAAAACCATACCCTAAAAGTAATGAAAACACCGACAAAAATATCGGTGAGGAGAGATGCTAAAACAATTGGTTACTCCAAAAAAAGAATTCTAAGAAGGGGACTAAAACAACAGATTGTGCAAAAATATTTTTTCAAGTTGGTAAGTTTGTTTTTCCTTGTTTATTAAAATCGATTGAACACGACGCAGAATATTATTACAAAAATAATAGTAATTGTTAGATCTCAAATTAGACATTTTATAAGGTGTTTATTAACTCTCATAAGACGTAGACGTTTCTTTGTTTGCGTACAAAAATTTCTAGGCACAATGGTATTGCAACAGTAGTCCAAGATTATTAATGTAATCTATTGCAGCAGCTATCACATTTGTATTTTTACTAATGCAAAAATACGACATAATAAATGATCCAAATACAACATAACAAACCATAACCATACGTCAGGTGGTTTTCCCAGCATTGCTGCAATTGTCTCTGCTAATTGTTGATGGAAGTTGCCCGGCAAGTCTGCATCTGGGATATTTGTTACAAAATCAGCAAATGGCATGTTGTCGATGGCTGAAATAGTGTAAAACAAAAATTGGCATTAGGTGCTACAAAACTATCAAGACAATGAAATTAGTTTTTTGTACAAAAGCTTGAAGGGTTAACGGAGATAAGTAACAATACACTCTATCAGTTATGGCATCAGTTTCTGGCCAAGGCCTATTTAGAGTCAAACTAAACCCTTACAACTTAAAATCCTACTCTCATTACGAATATTCATTTTATTATAAACTTACGGTTACATTGTAAAACTCATTTCTTTTTATTTCCCTGTTCTTCTTCAAGGTCTCATTCCATCTACTGTAGACACTGAGGCATTAACATTTATTAGAGTATTCCACCCACTCCTATCTGCATCTAACAATGTAAATTCTTCTACTCCTATCCTAAAGATAGATTTGGCTGAAGTTGTTGAACGTCTTTATCTATCTTAATCATCCAAGTTGCTTTTGGTTTGCCAGATGGCTTTTTGCAAGGTTTGAAGGCTTCCTTTAAAGTGATTCTTACTGGTTCTTCACTTGGTAATTGTAGAAGGTCCTAGCCAACTTAATCTTCAGATCTTGATTTTTTAACTCCAAGGAATTTCTTTCGCTCCAGTGTATAAATCTTCATTTTTATTATGTATCTTATCTTTAAAATTTTCCTTAGAAGACTTCTATGAAATGTGCCAATCTGCTTTTCTTGAGTAATCGTTAAACTCCGTGTTTCACTGTTGTACATAAATACATCTTGGTAACGTAAGACAATTTCTTCATAGTGTGTTAATATATTCTGGCGTAGAAGAAAAGCATACATTGCTTGTCGCTTTCTACTTCATCTTCAGTGTTTAAAAGAGTGCTCATATACTTGCACTTTTTTTAAGAGTGATTACCATCTCTTGCAATAATATGTTCTTCTGTTTTTGACAGGTTTACTAGAAAATTTCTTTTCTCTATTTTTTGGAAAATCCGTTTTTATCGTGTTAGCTTGAAAAATTGATATACTATTGACACACACTGTTGATCAATAATGGTTCATAGGATTCCAAAATAGGATAGAGTGGTCCAGAACATGTTACGAAAGGTTATCACAGACAGTAGTATCATAATCCTCATCGCAATTTGGAGGAGTTTGGATCTTAAGTGCGTTTGCCAGGTAGATGGTGAAAGTACCGGACTTAGACAGTCTCATTCTGGGACCAAGACACTCCTACTAAAAGTTCTACCTAAGGAGTTCCAAACTTTTACAGCAAGGTTAACATCCTTTAGTAGAATGGTAATAATGAGCATTGCATCTGGTTGTAGTATGGTTTGTAAGTCGTTGAAACGAATTCCTTTCTCTACAGTATCAAATGTCTTGCTCATAAATTTAACAAGTTTCTTATATATGCAAATATATATGATCAAGTTATTTGCATCAAGATCAAATAAGTAGAAAATATTTTGTTTAAAAAACAATGAGAGAACAAAGTGAACGTTCTTTTGAAAAGACCCGAATGACCTCTAGTAAAAACACAATTTCATACAATAATAATGATAGTAATAATAATAAACAAACAGCATCATTATTGAACAATAAAACAAGAGAGATAGCTATGGGCAAGGCTACTCACATTTATAAGTTTCGCCCTGTCGATCTACGGTAGTGTACGGTATTACCCTTGTCTAATAGTTGAAACCGCGTACCAGGGATAGCGTACAAAACGTCGCGAATCTACATACACTAGCTGTAGCTTTTGGACTGTTAGGTTTCCTTCGATTATTTGACTGTACTTTACAAATAAACACGAAAGATGGAAAGCACTCAACGCAGTCGCATTTTGCAATCACTGGCAAGCAGGCCAAGCTTTTCAGTCGGTCAAACGTAATAAATAATTTTCAATTCCTATAGGTTTTTTGGGCAGTCACTACGACCGCCACTCCCAAAAATGTTTTGAAATCACAATCTACGGTGATTTGTACTACTAAGGGACTACGGCTACATATTTTTATCATGTGTGTTAATACGCCCATCAGTCCATATCTATTTACGTTGGACACCATGGATATGCTTGATCCTCTTCACCACCAGTGGCAAGCAAGCAGACATCAATAAAAAGTGTCTCTTTGCAGGATCAACAGCATGGTCAACTTGTTTTACGAATCACACCAAATATCACTTGCGTCAACTTACCTTTACTGTTCTCTTGCCTTTAATTATATTTTTAGTTTCAACAGTTCGTTAACATGCATTTTTCGACGACATACATTTGTGTTTGGAAAGTTCTGTTTTTTTAAAATTTCAATTTTGTCTTAGTTTCTACTTTAGTTCTAAGTTCTTCTTCTATAAATAAATGAATTTCATTCTTAACGTACTTTTCCATCTAGATTTGGTTATTGCATTGATATCCAGTGCATATATATCAAACTATATTTATTCATGACGTGTTTGATTTCTGAATACCAGCATTTATTAAAGTTATTATTTCTTTGCACCTTTAAAACTTGTTTTGCTATTCTTTCGTGAGAGTTCATTAACAGATGATAAAACATTAATTTTTTACAGTCTACCATAGAAATCATTGGCCAGGATTTTGTCTCACTTAACATGCCCCAATATGGCGTACTATCTTATATAATTTTTTTGCTTTGTGCTTCTTCTTGTATGCTTTCTAATTTACCTAATTCTGATTTGGTGAGATGGGTCAAACAGTGAGGTAATAGTAGTTTCAACTTTAGATTCATTACCAATACTCGTTATTTCTAAAATCATAAATTTCTTTTTTATCTTTTCTTTTTTCAATCATAAGCTGATAATTATTTTTGCTATTAAACCAGTCTTCCAAGTATTTATATTCATGAATTCCTTTAATTTGGCAATTTTTTACATTCAGTATTAGTTCTTTATTGTTTTTTTTTGTAATATTAGTTGCCATGTATTTGTTTCTTTTAAATTGAAGGTCAGCATTTTTTGAGTTTCTATTTCTCTAAAATTCTCTGCTACAGTCCCTACAGATAACACGTTCTCCACATATAACAGTGCCAATCTCTAAATCAGGGTCAAACATTGTCACTGGATGATACTGTACATCTATTGTTCATAGTTATCCCACACAGTGTTGATCGTATTGGGGTAGCCATTTTCAATTAGTTTAATACTTTTAGTAAATCCAATAGGTGTGTTAATTTTGGAATTAGCTTCACAGCTGAACTTATAAACTAATAATGTGTCACGAGAATTAAATTCTAATTTCCATAATTATTGATAAATGCAATCTTGTAGCTATAATCGGTCAAAACACTTTCAACATTACCAAATAATAGGTATAATTCTGTATTTATCATTTTATTGTTATCTAATATCGCCCTTAGTGTAAAAACGTGATCTGATGTTCCGCTGTTTTTACACACGCCACACTGTAAATTACTGATGTTATTGTTTAATACATGTCACTGTTTCCCCAGTTTTATAAGAATCCTTTCAAATAATTAATTTCGCTAATAGCTGATATTAAGAAGATCCCTCGTCTGTTAACCAGTTCTCACTTTGATCTATCTCCTTTATACAGAGATTTAATCACCATCTCTTTCCATTCATTACATATGCTATCAGGATTGGTGTATATACAGTTAAACATTTTAACAAAGCTATCAATTAAGTCACCTTCCGCGTTCACCAACATTTCATTTTTCTTGTTGTATAAAAATTTTCTTTTTTTAATGACCTAATTTCATCTACCAATAATTATTTATTTTTGTAATTGTCTCAGAAACCCTATCACATAACACAATTTTTGCAGTTGACTTATACTTTTATTTACCATTACTTCAGTTCAATTTCCCTTGGGGAAGTAGCATTGATTGGTCTTAGTAGGCGCTCATAATAATTTTCAAACTCTTTTAGTATTTCAGCTGGTCTTTCTATGAGAACTCCATCAGCATTTCTAATTGATACAATATCCTCTTTTTTTATAAAATTGCCTAAAGGCGTTTGACTTTACTCCATTTTCTTGTCTAATCAGCTGAACAGTTTTATTAATTTTATTAACAAACTGAAATTGGTGATATTTAAATATCAGTTCGATTATTCTTTGTTGTCGTACTTTTAATATTACGCTATTTTCCGATTTTATGTTCGATTCTTGATTCAGTAATTGTTTAATTTTTCTTTTTTGTTGCATTAGCAGTCTAACAACTTTCAAATTATTATTTGGTTTTATTTTTCTACATGTTGTAAACCATGTATTCATAATAGAACTAATTTCTGTTTGCCATTTTGGTATTACTTGCCCGCTGTATCGCACTCACGACATCCCAGACGGAAAGCGGACGGAAAAAGGACCCAAACGGAAAGCGGACGTGTTACCACTAGACTAAACAATCTGCTATAAGTGTATGATAATGAAGTATGCATGTACTTATATCAATGTGCGGCTTTTTATCTACGGCCTACTATCGTGTGTTCTCTTACTTAAAACACTAGCCCCAATTTTACGTCAATAAATGTTTGCCGCCTTGTGTGTTTTAGTGGCCTTAGAAGCTTAAACAAAAATCGTCTTAAATGTTTTTCAGTTTAGACTTTCTTGTTATGTTTTATATGTTATATATATATATATATGTATATATATATATATATGTTACCTGGGATCTGTATATTTTTCTGGATTGCATTTCCAGTGACTATCGAGACAAATCTTAAACTGGGCAGGATTAGAGCCTACAGTGTCAGGCAGCATGTTCCATTCATTAATTACTTGCCTTGCAAATATATCCCTCCTTCTACACTACCTTTGGGGAACTTCTTCATTTTTTTTATAGTAGTGACCTGTGGTACTATATGTCTATCGGTGGAAAAATATTTCGCTGTTGATGGTTTCTGTGCCTTTAAGGATCCGAAATGTTTGAATTAAGTCTTGTCTTTTGCATTTACACTATATTTTGCGTCCTTTAAAAGCAGAGAACATTTCATTTTTTGCAAGTCTCTAGAATGATTCATGGAGGTTATTTGACCTTTTATAAAAAGAAGATATATCTTTTGTGTGACCATTAATTTAACTTTTAAACTTAACAACCCTATCAACCTTTGTTAATTAAAAATTTATAATGTCCCACTGTAATCCACACTGAATATCAAAATTCATTATGCTCAAATTTGTCTTCTTGCCCTCTGTAATTAGCACATTGTTATTTCTCCGTGACAGTGCCGTTCATTATATACTTCACTCCACATAGTTTGATTCTACCAAAGAGCTAAACAAAGTGAAAGCAGACACAGAAAAGAAAACAAACATATTTTACCTACATTAGTTTTAATGTTACCTCATTAATTAACACAATTAGAGAGATCAACACATTGTAAATTTAAATGATATAAGTTACAACTACTTAGCATCTTTGACTAGAAATCTAGTATACCATGTAAGTATTAATCAACATTAATGAGATGTAAAATTTCGCTATTTGGAAGAATTACTGACCTAGTATCTACAGAAAAATCAACTTCCCTTAACTATGTACAATTTAGTTTTGACATAATAACAAGAAATTACATATGGCCACAGTTAATAAACATTATAATAATAATTGTCAATAAGTTACCTATACAGTAACTCCCATAAATGCAAACTAAGCTACTACTTCAACAATATAAAAATTATCTGAAAACAGTATTGGAAATATTACAAATACACTGAAATTAAAATGAGTAATTCTACATTATGGCAGAAATTGATTTCACTCAAGCGCAATAACTCGTAAAATCTTCTGCTGACATCTAAATTTCGTTTATTTGTTGAAAATGCAAATTTCAAAACATTGCTTGAAAAGGCATGGCCTTCAACTGTAAAGAATTATTGAATTACGAGTAGAAAATTTACAATTATTTTACATAGGCTATAATGAATTTATGTAGCTGTTATTAAACTGAAATATCAAATAGAAAACAAAATAAAAAAGCTGTAATTTGTTAATAGTCACACAACCTAAATCACAACCACAATTAATTTGCCTTCATAAATAATCTGTACACTAAAATATTTTTAATGATTAGTCCAACACCATTTATATTAACTGAATTTAATAAAGCACAAGCCACAACAGCCATGATTTCCTATTATTTATTAACACATGTACACACATACACACATATATAGTACGAATAAAATTACATTATATATATTATGTATATGCATATAATGTTATATATTTCTACTGTGTACAACCATAATATATGTATAATTATAGTTCTCACATTTTTATACAAGTCTGTGAAAGCCAAACTACACTACTCCTAGAACAGTAAACTAACAATTATGTAAAGGCACATAAAAAGTTAGATAAAAATCATAATTAATTGATTAATCTCAGAAACTAAAAATGAAGGTGAAATATTTATAAACCGGTAATGTTATCGAGATTGCAGTTATTGTAACTGATGCATGTTGCGTGATATGTAAAATAAATCTTATATAATTTTAAAATACACCAGTTAAACAGCAAATAAGTTATCGATACAACTATTATTATTAAAATTAAGTGAGTCATGTAGTCACAGTTAGGCCATCCTTGTTAAAATCATGAAGTTTCAATATTATTTCTTGTTTGACTATAGACAAGTTAAATAGCCACACAAGTAGTTGCACTGGATTGTTTGTCAGTCAGTAAGCTTACAAACTATAAATTCGTATTCAACCACATTCACAATTCAAAATCCGTGATGCATAATATAAGGTTGGTGCATCTGCACTAATATTATTTTGTACCACATGCATATATAAGCTTGTAAAGAGCATAGTCACATCGTACATTCTACTCATCTACAGTGTAAACATTCTCACTACGATCTTCGCTGCCGTAAACTTCATGAGCAGGTTGTGGCACATCTTGATTACAATAAAGAGTCAATAAAGATTCCCAGCCCTGCATGGCCAACACAACCATTCTACCATCTAATGTGAGCTGTCCACATACAATGGGTTCATCAAAAGTAAGGGCACAAAGACAGTTACCTGGAATATAAGATTAATTAATCACTCATTAAAAAATTTGCCTCGCTGTAGCAGTTACTCTTAAAAGATGGTGGTTACATTTCAGACATTGGAGCAAATAACAAAAACCTGTATTACGAGAAATACTGGGTAGTTAAAAATTGTGCTTAGACCTGGCTCAACTCCCTAGT
The DNA here is from genome assembly GCA_030141605.1 of Tubiluchus corallicola. Classification (NCBI taxonomy): domain Eukaryota; kingdom Metazoa; phylum Priapulida; class Priapulimorpha; order Priapulimorphida; family Tubiluchidae; genus Tubiluchus; species Tubiluchus corallicola. The sequence continues at coordinate 146,367 of JAQGDQ010000376.1, read as the reverse complement.
TAAAAAAGCAACTATGTATGGAAAAATGTAAGCACAAGCTTTATAATGTTATAATGAGATAAAGTCAAAAAGACTATATACAGTAGTCACACCTGTCACAGATGGTGTCACCCAAGGCCACAACCAAAAAAATTAAAAGATTATAATCAATTACTATTATCAAATTCAGATGATCCATATTTCTGCAAGACTTGCATCAACAATATTTTTCGCTTCCAAAATTTATAAGACGATGAAATTAAACAACTTCTCAACTCTTATATAATGATTCCGAGCAATGTTACTCTCAATATATATATATCCAATCTTTTAGATTTTGTTGCCTTTCAGACAAACAAGGATGGCAATGACCCTTATTTACATTTCCCCAAGTAGACAGTAAAGACGCTAAACTTGATGCTTTAGCTAACGACTCAGTCCTAGCCTGTGAGCCCAAAAAGTCGCTTTTTAGTTGCATTTACTGAACCTTCACTTCATTTTTTTGTAATTTGAAAAATGCAGATGGAAGTTCGCTTGTATCTTTGCGATAAAAAATGACCGAAAGCTAAAAAGCACCAAAATATCAATAACCTGTCAAAAAGTGCAAGCAAAATATTATTGGAGTACCTCGGGATGGAAGTTACAACATATAATAACATGCAAAGAAAATCATTTATCTCCTCAATAATTACAGACACCCAAACCAAACAATTAGCCACTTTTATGAAGAATTACAAAATACGCTAACCAAAATTAATAGCGGTGGAATAAAGGCATATATCTGCAGAGACATAAACATAAACCTGATACAGCACAGTACAAATAATCACATTATTTTACACTTGAACATGCTCTTCAGTAAACAATTTATGCCATTAATAATTAGAGCAACACGCATAACCTTACAGTCAAACACACTAATTGACTATACCTGTAAAAATAATCACAGTTTATTAACTGCAAAATTGCAACCATTTACATATATTTAGCCTCATAAAGTCTCTTAAACCACACAAAAACAAGCATTAGGTTATCAAATACTGTACTAAAAAATTTAATCTAGAGAAATTTCATTCGTGGCCTTAAACAGTAATCACAAAATAACATAGGTTTCGGCAGTAACAATATTAATTCTCACTTTATACAGTTTTCATGCTTTATTCACTAAAATACTCAACAAACATGGCCTTCTAAAAAATTAACCTGAAAAGATACTACTACCATTTATAAGCCGTGGATTACAATGGGATTTCTTAAATACATAAAAACAAGCCATATGTACAAGTTACAAACTTTCAAACTCAGTATTAAAACAAACTCAGAACATAGACAGCTAAACTGTGACATTTATACACTGTTTATTTAAACTTATATTTAATCTGGTAATGAATCATTCACATATGTGATTAATTTATTGCATACTAACCCGATGCGGTGTCCCAGAGTCGAATACTGCTATCAATAGGAGAGGTTTCATACGACAAAAGACGAGCACCATCCACAGATGCAATAAGGCAGTCAACATTACCTTGGTGGCCATACAATACATGCCTAAATAAATAATATCACATTTAGCACAATATTTTAAGCCAATATACAACTTAAAAAAGCACAGGCAATCTTTCACAATACATATGATGTACTTTACTAAACACCAGGAACTTTAACATTATAGTAATTCTCAGTTATTGAACAGTGTATTAGAAAATGACATAATAATGACTGATAAACTCAAATATCGATGTTCCTTGAGGAAAAAATAGAATATTTACAAAATATAGAGTTTTTATAAAACTACATAACTGCTGGCCGTCCTACCAAAATATTAACAGTTATGTTAGTAGGTATGTTAAAATTAGGTAGGAGAAAACTACAACATAACTAGTGCAAAAATGAACAACTAATGTCAAGAAATGTCACATTGTTTTGAATGTTTGGTGTTGCACTGAAGTCTTTGATATGGCTGAAAATGTGTAAGAGAAGCTTTCTGAGACTTTGTTTTTTACATTTTGTTTAAAGAATTTTTTATTCACTGATGATAAGAAATATTCACAATAAAAATATATTAAGACAAAATTAAACCTAACCAATTATCTGTTTGTTTACACCCATTTGTCTGCTTCTGCCTAACTAGAACTTGGAAGCTTACTTGCATGTTCCAGTAGTAAGATCCCAGATAAGTATACTCCCATTGTCAACAGCAGCCGCTACCCAATCAGCCTCGGTAGATATGGACAATGCTGTGGCATTATATCCAGGTTTCCATTTCTTGAACATAGTACCGGTAGTGAGGTCGTAGATAACAACATTATTTATAGCATCATCTGATATCACTTCCTGTACAATAATAATGACAGTATAAGCGAAATTACGTAATTACGTAATGTATTCAATGCTACCTCTGCCAGCACTGATTTTCCATAATACCTAGACATTTCCATACAAGGCAGTAATGGCAGTTGGCTGTTGCTATGTGATATCATATGCATGATACACATCAGGCTTTAACAGCTTGTCTACCCTAGTTTAGTGCAGAGTGAATACTGAATATAATTAGTTAATGTACCACAAACAACTTGAATTCACGGTCAGGGTTGCATGTTGCTAAAACAACACAAACAATTTCCATCCATTTTAAAGAAACAGTGAACTGAGAACAGTTTAACAAGTAGTTATACCCTTACTGATATTATACAGGGACAGCTCAGACCTATGCAGGCCAAACTTGGTACATATACACGTGGGAAAGAAACCAGTGTTGATCTCCAAGAATGACCTTTAATTTTTGGCCTAAAAATGTCTTTGCTCTTTATTTCATCGGAAAGTATTTCAGCTATCACAAAACTATATTCCAACTGCATGACAGAGGCTACAGTTTTGCATCACAAAATAATAATAACTTGTACCTTAACAACTCTTTGGCTACAGGCTCAAAGAACAGTGCGCTTTAATGATTCATGTTTTAGCTCCAGGTGCATTTGCAAACACCAGGGGTTTGTAACAGGCAGTGCTAGTTTTGTTAGTTTCTTTAAATAAGTCTTGCAATGTTGTGTTTTCCAATTCACATTACTCCCTAAACTAATCTTGAGTAAAGTCTAATACTGCCACATTGTTAACCCAGGTTGGGTTCTAGTAACATATCATTTTTAAACAGTCTTCATTGTTAATTTGAGGCACGGCCAGCACGGTTTTTAAATTATCAAAAATGTAACAGTGTATATCACCACCTAAATTGGTAGAAACTGAAAACAAACTGCAATCTGTAAAGGGTTACTACAGTTGGAACATCATATTTTACACTTTGGTCCCAATTAGTCCCACCTGCTCACTTGAAGTAACTAATTCTTTAAGAAGCACTTTTATTCTTTCTATACCTTTCATAACTCATGCCTATTTTAACCACCTACTATAAAAACCTTACTAACAGAATTCCAAACTTTTTGTAAAATTGATGCTTGGGCTTTCCAAGATCACTAAGAGCCACCTATCATTTGAAGTTAGACAGCTTGACTGCCCAATTCCTTATACATACGAATCTCTGCAATATGATTTTCACGGAACCGAAATATTTTTTCGTATTAAGTGCATTTCATACTATCCATTACACGCACTTCTACTGTAAGTGATATCATGTGCAAAATGGCAATAATTAACTGAAGTCAGCATAGTCTCTACACTCGTCATCTTTTGATTTCAGTAAAAATACTGGTAATTATTTAACTACGCGAGCCGCTACAGTTAACAAACCAAGCTATCCAGCATTTTACTGCTGGGTGGCTGGCCTGTGCTAAGATAAGTTGGCCCCTGTTTTTCACCAACTAACATGTGGGGTTGATAGCTGGTTGGCAAAAGTTGCATAAATTAAATTGTGATTATCTCCTGGAAGAAACATCATTATTAACTAAATACACTAATAGTGACAGCTAATGCTAAACAGGAAAGAAATATTAGAAATAACATTGGAGATTCTCTTCTCTTCATACTCGGCTCATTATGCTCATGTCAACAATTTTAGGTTTGCTTCATTTCAGGCAAATATGGCACCCTTTAGGTATAATAAAAAACAATTAATTGTTTTACCTTGCAGACACACACAACAAAGTGGCCATCACTGCTGACTGCCATCATCTTTGTAAGAAACTCATGATTGTTAATTCGCAGATCATAGATGAGTTTCCTATTGTTTAAGTCCCACACTAACAATGGTGCAGGCTTTTGCGTCTCATCACCGCATACGAGATAATGTCCATTAGCACTGACCATTAATGAGTTCAGAAATCTATCTTCACCTGCTTTAAACGTAGACACAGTATCGCCAGTATTAATCTGAATGATATGAATGTACATACGATTGCGTGATAATGACACAACATGGTTACTATCATGTAGCTCATAAAATGGCATTTTTTGATTCATAATGCCTTTAAGCTTAACCTCCATTTCTCCTGTATCTAAATTGTATATTTTTAGCTCACGATTACACAAAACAACAGCTTTAGTATCGTCTATAAACTTAGCATCACGAGGACAGGTCAGGCCTCGCAAGGTGCGGACAACTAATCGTTTGTGCACATCCCACACTCGAATTTCACCACGTTCTTGCATAAGTGAAACCATATAATTATTGGCATTCTTCAATCTGTGAAGACTGGAAATTATAAGCTGATTTTTTGTGAAGTTGTCTACCTTGCTTTTAGGTTGGGCTAAACATTCAGGGTGAGACACTACGAAAAAACTCACATCGTTTGACATGCACTTGTCAAACCAAATCTTTAAATTAGGTAGCTCCTCAGCCTTTTCATTCATAATTGCACTAAAGCGCACATTGAATTGTACATAGAATTGCGACGGATCAACAGCAAGTGCCCGTGATGACAACCGTAACCATTCCAGCAGTAATTTAAGTTCCTCGTCTTCAGGTTTTGCAGACAAAACCAAGACAACATCCTGTATAACAGAATAAACCCCAGTACCATGCAACTTGGCCATTATCCAAGCAAAATTGTATACATATTGTTGTTTCATATTATCTGCATCTACATAAAAAGCTTGTTGAGGAAGTTCTTGTAGTTTTCTCTTATTATAGAGATTCGCAATGAAACTAATTGGCTGAGAAGTAACACAGCGATCCCATGGAGAGTCTATTGTGTCTTTAACCGATGGATGAAGTTTTTTCTTGCCATCTGCCCAACGGCCATCAAAAAAGTCGAACAATTCTAAACTAATGTAATGCTTCCATTTATTTTCGTCTAGCAATTTTTCGATAACGCTCTTAATGCCACGACTTTGAAGCTGCCACATGGGAATACCGCCGCGTATATGCGAAAACATTAATGTCTGCAAAAAAGACCAAGCCCTAAACCACACTAATGCCGGACACCTACGCAAAGGTGAGACCTTATAAACAGTTGATGATAAATTATCTAATACTGAGTCATCACATGATAATATATCAAGCACTTCTGGATATGACAACCCGTCTTTCACGGAAACAAAGTAAGCTAAAACACGGTCGAGTGTGCCTATGCCAGACAATGAGGAAACCAACCTCAATATGGTCTGAATCAGTTCGTCTAAGCTTTCACCAACTTGCAAATGTTTGGCATCACTGCTCCAACAACTAGCAAGTAATGCAACTATCTGAACTTGTAATGGCTCGGTGCAGGTCTTAATAACTGAGTTTACTGCCTCCTTCTGATGTTTAGCTAATGTGCGACTCTGAGATTTCAGTAAATTATTAAATAACGTTTCCGATTCAGATGCTGCTAAACCTGGCATTTCATAGAGATGAGATCCATCAGAAAACCGATTCTGTGAAACAAATAAACCAGGAATATTACTTTCATCAGTACAAATTCAGACTTTGCATCGATTTCGCTTATGCCATCTAGAGCCATTAATAATACATTGGCAAGTCAAAAGCTGCAATGCATTTTCAGATATTTCCGGTTTTGTATAAAACATATCAATTGAGAGCAAAATTCTTTGTATAATACAGCTGCAACATAGTAACACTATGTAATTATTCTTAAAAAAGTTAAAAAATTAAAAATTAAAAATGCTATTACAAAAATTTTGTGCTGTTTGTTGTACTTGTTACGGAGTAATAAAATGTGACTACAAAAGCTGACATACAATTATCAGCAGTGATCATGTATTGTAGAAAAATGCAGTGCCAGACCAATATATGCAGTGCAAGATGTCATAAATATCATAGAAGTCATAAATGTGCTTTCATTTTCATCAAATTTTCAATGGTGAAAAAAATTGACTGCCTTATTTTTCGCTAGAAACAAACTAAGTTAAAAATGGAAGAGTTAATTTAAAAAGTTAAAAAATTAAAAATTAAAAATGCTATTACAAAAATTTTGTGCTGTTTGTTGTACTTGTTACGGAGTAATAAAATGTGACTACAAAAGCTGACATACAATTATCAGCAGTGATCATGTATTGTAGAAAAATGCAGTGCCAGACCAATATATGCACTGCAAGATGTCATAAATATCATAGAAGTCATAAATGTGCTTTCATTTTCATCAAATTTTCAATGGTGAAAAAAATTGACTGCCTTATTTTTCGCTAGAAACAAACTAAGTTAAAAATGGAAGAGTTAATTTAAAAAGTAGAATAACAGTGCACATTTTCTTCTGACTTGGTTACACTAAATATTGGATAATTTGTTTATGAAATGATATCTTTTAAGAAGAAACGAGATATGCCTAGCAGGAAAACTTGCTAAAATTCTTGCCACTTCCATTGAACACAACTTAACTAATATGTAAAAACACCAATCAATTCAACCCTAACTAAAAAGCTAAGAAACATTTTATGTTACTAAACATGTTTTACTGGCAAGAAAAATTATCAAAAATCTTAACCATTAAAAAAAGCTCAGAGCTCTCTTCCAAAGTGAAAGCGTTAGCACACATGCAACAAACTTAAAGGCTACAAATAAAACTGAAGCTTAGCTGCACCTTTAAATCTGAAAAACACTTTGAATCATTGCGCACAGACAAAATCAGTTTGACAGTAGATGGTAAAGATCCCGGAATCCAGTCTAATCCATGTACATCATCATAAGCTTTTTCTGCAGATATATCATCTATAAATATGACCAATGTTTTGCTTGGTGGTAACCGGTGAATTACGTCAGCCAGAGATTCCTATAAAAGTAGATAATTTAAAAAGATCTATTTTAAACTCTTTATTAAAAATACTTTTTTTAATTCAAAAAAGACTGGCAAAATGGATTAAATAATGGTCAGTTAATAATGTTTTAAAATTAATGTTTCAATATGGGCATAATGTCTACAGGTCGTCTTAAATACATGACTGAGACAGTTAAATACCTGTAGTATGCCTCTTGCCTTTTAGTCATTTGTAGCAAATTTAGAAAATATTAATCTATACTTTAACCTCTCTACTGTGGAAACATCCTAAAAGGCACAAAACAATCAGCTCTCCAAAATTAGGAAATTTAGTTTCTTAAAAAGATACTAAAAATTGACTAGGCATAGCGGTTTTCTTGTCTAGTAAACTCAGTTCGACAACATAAGTTATAAGGATGTCATATGTTAGCATTGTGAGACATGTTAACATTGTTATTTGTATATTGTGCAATGCAACAGCTATAACTACTTTTACTGAAGACAGAAAACAAGAGCAATAAATTAAATAAAAATAAAACAATCATATACAAACAAATAACAAGCACTACTGCCAACGTGAAACTGTGGTTAAAAATGTAACTTGTATGTAGATAATGATGCATTCACAAAGCTAACCTTGAAAAAGCAAATGATAAAGGATTGTAAAAGATGGATAAGAAAAGTTTCACCTTCATTTGCCATCCAACGGGTAAGTCATAGAGAATAGCAATTTGCTCACAAATGCTGCGCAGTGCATCTCCTAAGCTTTGTCCATCAGATACTTTCACAAACCTATATGAAATGAGTAAAATAGCTTCAATGCATTTGTAATGGAACAGCGGAACAATCTATTTATAGGCATCCAACAAGAAAAAACAGCCAATTTGATCATCATTTTCAGCAATCAATCCTGTTAGCGATTATTGTGAGTCCTGTTATTAGTCATTGTAATTGTTGTCAAATTGTATTTGGATGTTTGCTGTGAAGACATTTTATGAAATTATTATCAAAATGATACTATTGAATTTTAACAATATCTGATTAACATCGTCCTATTGTAATCACAACAGTTCACACTTCATTCTAATATGTGTAGTTCTACCCTCAACCAAACGATCATGCCATTGTTGATTCTGCTATCCTATATGTTGAAAAGTGTTATATTGTAGAAGCTGTAGTTTTGCGCTTTTTTTACAAATTGCTCATTCTGCTTTATCTTTTTCCATAGAACATAACTACAAGCTCAAGACTTTCATCAATTTGAACCAAAAAAAGATTTGTTTTTCTGGTTAGTTCTTAAGTTAGGTTACTATTAATGTGAACTCGAATTTGAATTAAAGTAACCTGATCCCAATTGCAAATTCAGTCATGCTAAACACCGTAAACAGTTCAAAAACCTGATCATTATTGAAACTGTCTGAAATCAAGTATTAAACTACAGCATTTAATCAGATTATTCAACAGCAGGCGTCTACTTTTCTAAAGTACTTGGATCCTGCTGTACTAAGTTTTCTTAAGCGATACAAACAATGCTAGTGCTCTTATTTCTATAGTAAATTATTAATGTAATACTAGACAATATTTTCTCACAAGGCATATCAACATATATCAGTAATGCTAACATATTCAAATTAAATAAAAAAATACCAGTAGGTCGTGAATCTACGCGCCAGATTATTACCTACTAGCAAGCTAGTGTAAAATGCCTTAAATTTCCATAACAATGGCGAATTTTATATTCTCGCCCACAAATCGCATTTCTATTTTTTTAAGTATAAGGCCTATAAGCCCACCAAACTGTTTTGCCAGCATTAAAGAACCAGCATTACTATATTCAACCTGTATAAAAAGTATAGCAAATAATGCATACTACCAAAGTATGCAGTAACTTAGGGTTAGCAGATTACATAACCTTCAGAAAACACAGAAATTATGCATTTCAGTCATTTCCACTTGTTTACTGACAGCGATCAAAATATAACGTCAGAACTGCAGGGTTTCTTTAAATATCAATATTAAGCACATTTTTCATAAAATCAGACAAATTGGAATTTTTTAATATGTGCAGCCAATAGAAATTTTCAACAAAGCATTACCTATACACACAGATGCTATCTTGCAACCACATACGGCAATGACGTGTTGCATGAGCAAGAACTGTTCCTATGCCACTGCCTGGTTTACCATGTATTATCAGAACATGACTACTTTTACTATCAGTCACATAGTCCTGTATACGCTGAAGTGGCTCAGTGCGCTGTAGGAGACTTTGTTGCCCCAAGTTGTTGCAGTAGATGTAGTTATTTGACAAATCCTCATATAACTTATCAGAAATACCTAAAATCAAATGAATGCACATGTCCTAAAGCAATTTTAAAAATGAAAAATGGCTTACAAAAAAGCATTTGCTGGGACTCACAGAGTTATTTATTTCACACAAAAATCAATGGCAACATAGACAAATTCACATACAGCATTTAATATGCAATGAGTACAGCTTATTATATTAATTCATTAATACTGTAAACTGTAACACTAATGTGTGCTGAAAATGTTTACATATATTGCAAGGAAGGCCTGATGCAATAATTACCAGTTGCATAAGATATTAGTGATTAAGTCGCATAATGGCAGTTTGCAGCAGCATGTCGACCTTGTTTGATGATGCATCAGTTTATTCAGTTTAGGCCTGTCCATAAAATGCTGGATAATACTACTCATAACACATACCGGCACATGCATAAGTGATCAGCAAATGAAAGACATCACCTACTTTTGTCGCTTCGTTTACACTGAGCAAGTGTTTGTAGAGCAGTGGTTTAACACTTTCACTACAGAAGGCGGTAGACTGCCGCCCAAGCTCAGCACTAAGCGCAGTCATTCAGGTCAGTTTATTTTGCTGCTACAGTCATGCAAAAACATTGTGGAAAAGTTTAATAGCCGTGGGATTAGGCTCGCTTCGCAACAAATAACACTAACCAGCCAATTAGCATCTGAAGCCAGGTGTATTTCACAATACTGTATTATATAGTACGTTATCACGCAAAATCACTTTTTGATTGGTTGGTGAAATGTGTGTTTAGTGGGTTTGATCTGCATTTCTTATAAAATGATTGCATAATATGGATTAGTATTATAACTTCTGTGGAAATTGGTTTCTAAATATAAGTACGCATTTATTTATGAAGATTTCCACATGCGTGAGTAAATACATGTGTGCACGTATGTGTGAGAATGTGTACAAATAAAATTAATATTCAATATTAGTGTTTAATGACAGACGACTATTTGTTTATTTATAAGATTCTGTTTTAGTAACACACCACGAGAAGTTACTGTCAAACGTGCAAAACACAATAAGGCCCAGTTAAAAAGTAACTACGTAGTAAAAGGGTTAATGATGAAAAATCAAAGTCAATAATTATAAATGCAAATAAGTTATCATCATACAGTTAAAGACAGTGGTGCTAGTTTTATTTATCCACACCATTAGTTTTGTTTACAATTATATAATTTTGTTGTTCAGCTGGTAGTCAATTACGTTAGGCAAATGTAAATTCGCAATCTGTGTAATTCGCTTAGAATTCTGCATTGTAAAATATCATTTCAGGAATACAAACACAAACACTTGCAACATTTGACAATTAAAACTATTTCATTTATCAAGGTGCAAAACTTCCCTTTATAAAAATAGTTTTGCTCCATGTGTCGGAAAGAGCATTCTGAATGCAATTAATTATTTTGCCAATACTGTATGTTAAGGTGTATTATAAAAGTGATAGACTACACTAGAATGATTTAAAGGCATATAAAATAAGAGATTTACATAGTACACTGAATGTTACAACCCACTAACTTCGTAATTGGTCATGAAGTGATTCCTCAATCCTAGTTAAACTGGTTTTACCAGTATACATGATATATATAAGCTTGCTCAGGGAGTTTCTTCCTGGAAAACAGTTATCATTTGATACAGGGCATATAACTGTTTCCCATTTGTCCGTGCATAGCAGTTAGTTATGTAAAATGTAACAATTAAAAATGCTAAATTATATAAACTAAAATGTTGTTTCTTTGCAGTTAAAACGTAGAAATTATATGATAATTCATAATGCGACGTCTAACCAATTTGTTATCTATCACCATTCACCATGCATTCAGTGCAATGAATATCATAGTCTATTATAATATTTTAATCCCTGTCTTCATTGTTTGATTTTTACAGCTAAGAATGAAATGTAGATCCTACAACAACACTAAAACTAAAATCACTTCTTCCTAGCCACATTATCCGAACTTCAAGACCTAACCTTCAGATAACATATAAACTAAATAAAAATGTTTTCTTCGGCCTGATACCCTTAAATTATAGAACAACAGATTCACAAAACCAACAAGTTCACAACATAAATTATAACATCAAAGATGATCTCGATCCCATGGAAAAAATTTACTTTTTATCATCTCCTTCCTAATCTCACATATTTGAAATAATAGTTTTAGATAATTTAAGACTTGTTGTTTTAATGAAATTATTGTCTACGTACCATATAATTGTAGTTTGACTTAAAAAACATATTGCTTTCAAATTATGCAATTTTGAGATTTTCTAATTTTCAATCTTTTAATTGATTGTAATTTTTAACAAAAAATGCCTTGTAGCTCAATTCTCAAAAATCTAGCTCACTTTTTCACAAAACATTTTCTAGTTTACAATATGTCTCTCTTCTAAACAGGCTAAGCGAGGTATTAAAAAAAATGCCGAAAAACATTTATATTATACTGTATCTTGACCATTACAAATGCTTTTAGATCCAATGTGCAATCTGAGTGAAACATCAACAAGTGATGGACAAACAACATATGTGACGACGACAGCAACAAAACTGGTGCTGCAATAATGACAAATGGAAAATGGATGACATTGTTCATTGTCAAGGATCCTAGTTTGTCAAACACAATCGTACTCTATAGTCCGGATTGGATAGACAAGGATTAGATACAGTCTGCAAAAGGTACTAACTGCATTAAGCAAAAAGTTTTATGGAAATGCTGCTAAAAAATGCTTACACTCTTAAATTAGACAAATCAGTGTTCAGCTATGAGATGATCATGCCATCACTGTGCCATTAATGCAAATGTATGCTACAAATGAGTGCCATACATTGCAAATGTATGCCAAGCTATCCAAAGGAAACACAAACAGAATAAGGTACTGCTTTCATCAACAAATGTATGTATTCATAAAAACCATATAAAGCTTTCGTAAAGGATCACTACCTGTAAGCCAAAAGGTGATTCCATCCTGCACGAGGAAGATGCTATAATCACATTTGCACCTTTGATGCCACTGCACTCATCTCCATGATACAGAAAACACTTTTGAAAGATTATTGACAAAATCACAGGGCACGAGTAGCTTATATTAATAAAAATGTAGTGCTACAAAGGGCACTCTATAAAACAAAAATAACTCCAATCTTTCTTTTTTCATGACAAAATCTCTTCCTTCACCCACAGCCTATCCCCTCACGGAATTACTCTAAAATGTATCAATACCTTTCCAGACTTGTGTAGTCAGACAAACAAACATACCTCCGACTTTATAAGTAAAACCATGGGTAAATACAAACTAAGTTTGCAAACATAATTACAAAAAAATATATACACTTACGTTTATATGGTTTTTCATCGTCTTTCTCTTGACAATCTCTTATCAATTTGTCAATAATACGAACTATACTGTCCTCAAACTGACCACACAATCGATCAATATACTCCGAGTGCTCAGCAACTTTTTCAGGGTTAAAACCCTCATGACTCCATTTCACTTCATACTTCAGAGCACTATTGCGGTTCATCAGCAACCGATGGTGTACTTTATTGCGTAGCTGCATAAGACGTTCTTGAATAAATTGACCTAGTTCACTGTGGTTAGCAAAATTGTCTATGTAATCATTGAAAAGTGTTGGATTGTTTTCACCGACATTACTGAATGTTCTATTAACCCACAATACGGAGTCAGGATCAAAGTTATCGTGCAAGATTCCATGCCTGATTTCGTGTTCCATAACTGAAATATTGAACAGGAACTCAAAGTAAACACTCACGAAAAATTATAATAACAAACTATTTATACAGATTCTAAAAGATAGTTATAGGAGAACCGCTGTATATATCAGTTAATATATCACGTCTAGAAGCTACTTGGTTAACTTCTTCTGCCAGATACTAACATAGGAATTAAAAAATTACTAGGGCACAGAAGTATCACAGTAAAGCACACTAACCAAAGACTGCCTAATGCTGGTAATGGTGATATAGGCATAGAATGTGAATGATGTTTAGGCAGTTTAGACTTATTATATTATAAAAAGTTGCTATTATTTACGTCACTTACGGTGCCGAATAGCAATACACCATCATAACACTGACTGTCTATATTATAGCAACATCCAGCACTGTGGCTGAGTGCATTAAGCATGTATTACAAAAAAAATTCTGCATACAGCTAGTTGTGTAATATATGTACTCCCTATAGGACATTAGAATATATTACGGAGGCTACTGCAAACATTTTAAAATAAAAAATTCTCTTTTGCAGCTTTCCTGCATATAAAGATTATTTATAATTCAGCTTTTTGAGTGTATACAATGTAGCATATATTTATTGTCCAAACTCTGTTTAATGCATTACAATCTCACCTGAACAAAGATATGATTCACGCTGAGCTGATGTCATGTTCTTGAAAAGTGCATCCATGATGTTTATTGATGTGTTCCTGTCTAAGGGTGAATCTGCTAGGCAATATGTGGACGGTGTTATATTGTGATCTATTTTATACCATTTTTTCAACATCTCACTTTGTTCATCCGATTTTACTGACGAAATGATTTGGTTAAAATCATCCTTAGATATGCAAGGGGGTAATACAACTCCATACAATTCATTTAGGAAGAGCTGGAAACCAAAATTGAAGAAATTACAATTACACATTTTAATTATTTGTTTTTGTTACATACAATAGCACTTAGCTACTTAAGCTTGTGTAGTGCAGCCCTAGTTCCAAAATTAAGGGATCACTTTTTTAGTCTTTGACTTGTGGAACTTTTTGTGAATTTTACTGTTGCACTGAAAAGCAAACAGAAAGAACAATCACCAAAAAAGGTCAATTAACAGTTTTCTCAATGTAATGTATGACGCAAACAGATGATAGTGATCTCAAACCTTCCATAATTACTTGTGGGCTTTGTAAGCATTAAGTTTCTCATACATTATATTACTGTCAAATCCTTAATGCTGCTGTTATGAAAGAAGGCTTAATCGCTTTCTAAACATTAGTATCTTTGATAAGGTCCCTTAACAGGAACACCAATTAACAGGTGATTTTTAAGCTTGTCCGGAGGCCGCATTCCGACAGCTCGTTTAGGATCGTTTAAATCTCAAAGTGAATCTTAGGAACTAACAAGAATTACCCTTATCAAAAATTTATTTCCTTAGTCTTGTATGAGACAATTGTAAGAGAGTACAAAGGAAAAATTGTAACAAAACAAGAAAACCAGTAACAATTACCGTGAATATACATGGCAACTTCTGAGCCTGACTGAGCTGAGCTAAGCACAATCTTTGAAGGTAAGTCAAATGATTCACTTCAGACTGAATACCCCAGTGAAGGTCTATTACATGGAGTTGATATCCTCTTTCGGCACAGTACAAGGATAGCTTGGGATAAACTCTTTCGTACAAGTAACTGCGCTCAATGCTAGAGTCTAAAGAAACAATGAAAAATAGTAGTGTCTTTGACAAGCACAAAACATTTTCTATGCGAGTCATATCTTGTTATTCTTGCAGAAACAAAAACAACAAAAGCCTCAATTTCTTGTATAACCTCTTATTTTTTCGTTAATTATTTTCACATTAAAATATTGCAAAACTTGTACACTTATGATGATTATTCTCAAATAAGGTGCAATTTTTGTCCTTCCAAGCATAATGCTGAAATATCATTTCTTAAATGTTATCTTTGGTTCAGGTTTTATTCTATGAAATTTTCATCATTTGTATGATATCATCAATGGATCAACAAGGTGCAACCAGTTCTATCATTAATTAATAAGCCTTCACAGTTTTGTTATGCACGCACACAGTTGCTGTAGGTCAAAGGTTAAGTGTACCACAATAACGAGTCTTAACTAGAACCGTCACGTGACACATGGGTAAAGCAAAGCCGTCAGCTGCATCACTTCAGTAACGTTTTACGTGGACTTTACTTAATTATGCATTAGTGTGATTTACCACAAGGACCTGGCTTTGGAACAAAGAAAAATGAACCAGGAAAGGTTCTAGCTAGCTGTTAAAACTGTTACTATTACAATAGCTTGAGACGACCATCATCAATCGCTGGAACTATAAAAAGGCTTATTGCAAAAACTTGAAAAAGAAATGATATTCAACAGAAAATAGGTGACAGCAAACACATGAATGCTTCTCATATGGGACAGCGAATTTTATTACACTACTTCTGCTCCGGTATTGACTCAGTCACACCTTTGTAAGACTTGTTTTAGTTCGCTATACTAAATTATGTCTCACAATTTAACTTACCTGCAGCATTTGCACTAACATAAAGATTAATGACATTTGGAGTTAACACTTCACTTTCCGGTATACTCTTTCCTAAAAGTAACGATTTAATATCATTTGGAAACCTGAAACAAACAGGGAAACGGCTTAAAATGCCATGCCTCTGCACACCAAGTTAAGTAATTCAGTTACAACTCACAATTAATGTGCAATGTTTCAGCACAGTATAACATCATTATAGCAACTGTACTAGGGACCCCCCAAAATGGTCTATAACTAAGGCACTCTATAAGCACGTGCAACTAATGTATATGACTACTAGATAACAATTAATAAAAGTGCATAAATAATAATGTACAATATGCGTCTTCAGAAGATGTAAAGTCCTTTTCAAAAATGTTAACAAGTATCAGTTACTTTGCAGTATACTCAAATTCAATGATTTTAACTGATCTCAATAAATTAAAAATTAATGAATGTTTCATATTAAACTGTATGTAAACATTCAGTAACAACTTAAAAATTTATGTGGCATGTTCAGCAAAGTTAATGAGATACAAAAAGATCAGTTACTTTTGTTTGCACAAAATTTCTGTTTGTTCCCGTGTAAAACGTTTTTGCAATACGGTTCATCACTTGACATAACGTCTCGGGAATGAGCTGCCAATGTACTCACCTAAAACAGCTGGGTGCCAAGTCCCTGAGTGACTCGCTGTTTTTATACAGCTGGTAGACAAAATAAATTTTCAACACAAGTTAACAATTATACATGCTGCATGGCCAACAACTGTTTTCCACAACCAAGAATGACCAGTTAAATTTAACTGTAAATTAATTTGCAAACGGCTAATAAAGGTAAAGTGCACAATTAGAACTTATAAACACATATTAATGCATGCAATAGGCCCAACAAAAAGTCCACAACACACAATAACCAAGTACACTGTATTCAATGTCATTATACTAGTTAAATAAACGATGAAAGTTTGCATTCTTTTGTGAATTTGCATTATCTGTGTGTAAGCAATGAACCATGTTCGCTATAATGGTGTTATACTGTGCAATCTATGGAAATATTACCATTTGTCATAAGAAATTTATTTATCATAAGTTCTGTGATTCAGAATGTTATTTTCATCTTTTTTAAAATAGTCACCATTTCACTGCTTGCCGAAATTGATTGTACATTAATGATAACGAAATATACACAGTGAAGTTTCTCACCTTTTCCCAATTTAGGAAATTGCTGTTAGTGATTTGCGTTACTAGTTAGTTACTGATTTTTCCTAGTCACTGAATGACCTATAGACTAAAGGTAGTCCAAAGCATACTAAAAGTTCAACATTTTTTTATACAAGTGACACACTGCAAGTTGCAAGCCATCATTCAATGCACAGCAGGGGTTATGACTTATTGTTGAAGATTACTCATGGCATGACTGAAACACTGATTATTATAAAGGATAGTCCTCTAAGACAATACAATGAACTTACAGCGGTGTTAGCCACTTTCAGAAGAATATACTGTACACCCGTCCTTCAATGAGGAAAATAGCCAGAGGCATATGAAAACAGCAAGAAGTTTCTCAGTGGTCACTCATCATTCACTGACCAGGCTTGACACTGTTTAACTTTTGAAGTTAATTCACTAAACTGATATTCAATAAGCAAAACTTAACCATACAGGCACTATAAATCCACATATTCACAAGTAAACGTCAGTTCCATCATGTAATATGCTCAAATTGCAAAGTAGTATGATGTTATAACCTCACCAATATTTTTGTAACATTTTAGCACATTACAGCAAATACAGCACTGATCAATTTCAATAGCAAACTTAATTTTTTTTCGTTTTTTTGCATTCTTATAACAAAAACCAAAGTTCCAGTAAATAAGTGGAGCAAATTTAAATTAGTTTACAGAGGCATATCAAGACATTACAATGCCCTAGGCCAATAGTTCAGTCCTGCCCATCTGCATTAAGGCGATTCTAAACTGTAATACAACTTAAGTTTAATTTATTTATTAAAAGTTATCAACATATTGTGACTTTGCACTATGCGAATATCTTCACTGAAGGTATAATACGTTGTTTTTTACCAAAAAATAAACAGTTAACCAAGCGGTGGCCACGTTTGCACAAGAAAACATCATCTCGTCCTGACATCAACGCATGCAGTACGAGTATACGTAAACAGCTGATCAGAAACGCATGCTTTGAGTCATTTGCACACAGCAATTTGAAAAAATTCTTTACATTTGTTGTTTGGCTTACCGGTGCTAAATGATCTGTTCGTTGGTTTGTAATTTATAATAGTGTTTGAACCTCGAAATAGTTACGAGCTCAATTCTGTGTACACTGTATGCTTGGAACAATCGTGTAATAATCATTGACGCAAAGTTTAGTTAATGTACTCCGTTTCAGAAATTTTTTGTAGAATGAGCATGATTTACTCTGTTTCTGTAGTTTTTTGTAGAACGAGCATGCATTACTTTTACTATTGTTGCAATTAACTGTGCTAGTCTGGGAAAGGCAAAAATTAAATGAATCTGCTTTTTATCGCGAAGAAGTCAGTGATGCAATCAGCCATATAGTAAGGCCTATCTAAATTGTCTAATAAATAGGTCACAGATGCAGAAGTATCTGTTGGCAGTGTGTCAGCTTCCAAGTTTCTAGTATCTAGCAGCTACAGATGAACTTGTAACACATCATAAAAGCGAGAAAAAATTTAGAGATCCGTGAACAAAAAATTTATCAGCCCTTATATCAACCAACATAAGCAGCTACATGCAAGATTAAACTCCTGAGTTTTCATGAATTAATTAATTGATAATTTAGTAGCAGTCTAATATTTTTGTGTATTCGTGTAATTTAAGAACAGTGGCACGGTGGCAGGGGAGGCAGAGGGCAATTACCCCACTTGTAAAACATTTCTGCAAGAGCGCCAACTTCGTATATAAACGGCACAAAAATGAAAAATATCAAGAAAGTGCAAATTATTTTTAGCTAATTGCACTGCTTTTACTTATTCATATTCTGCAATGTAGGTCCTAAAATACAGAATCTTCTTGTTATAATTTAATTTCAAAGCAAAAAAATTGGCGATACTTGTCATAGGCATACTTTTCAACTCTCTTTGTCAATGAATGATAAGCTACTAATAGTAGCCTGGTGTGCAGGCAGGGCTTCATTTTGGCACACTTAAATTGCAAAGTCACCCTTTGCTTTAGATTTTGAGGCACATATTGCATTGCATGTATATGTTTGCACCACTGCAGAGATCACATATAGTACTACATTCTATTATCCCAAGACATTTATTAAAAAAACAGATCTGATATAAATCAAATTTGAGCAGCTTTTTGACATTTAGACAAGCCAATGCAACCTAACTTAGATCTCATTTTAAGCCTCCAAAATGCCTCGGATGCAGAAAAAACAACATAAAATTATTTAAGATCAATAGATAAAGAATGATCATCATTACAGATTTAATAATTTTCAGTTATTTTATGCCAGGAAGCTTCAGTTAATAAAAATGCTTTATTTTTCCCTATTTTCTAAATTTTGTGTCACACGTTTTCAAATGAGGCTAACATTCAATCATCATATTATTTTCTTGAGAATAAGTCAATATTGGCCAGCTGGTTGCTACTTTCTGTTGTGCATGCAAGAAACTCGAAAATGGAGTGCCGAGCGTAATGTAATGACGAGAAATTCTTGCATAAATTGCTTTATGAGTTTCACCTAATATATGCAGCTAAATGCAGCTGGCACAGAGGGGTAAGTTTGTATTACGGGACAAAAAGCTGCATGAATGTTGTTAGCTAGAGAAACGTATGCGAAAAATCAATTCCAGCAGAAAAAATCAAGGTTTTACAGTTCTACTGTTTAAAAATTAGTAAAATTATCCTTACTTTGCATGTTCCTGCTGTTTACTATATGTCCCGCTTTTTGGCAGCCACCTTAGGCATCATTCCCTATAAACAATGCAAAACTGTCCCGCTTCTTTGCGTATGTATTTAGTTGCCCAGGCCAAACACGCGAGCACGAGATGATGTCATAATGTATGCATTATGGGAAGAAATGTACCAATGATGGCATAGCGCTTGCTAGAGCTGATCACATTGTGAAAGCTGGAATTTTTATACATAAAAATTCATCTTTAGAAGTTCGTGAAGCATACAGCTTGAAAATTTTTGATGAAATCACTTTTATAAGACACAGCAAATGTTCTGAGTATATACTTCTTTCCAGTTTAGTATCCCTTTAGTTTAAGGATTTATGGTTGTTTATATATGAAGAGAGGCATTGAATTACTTATGGTATATTAGTAGCTAGCATTTTTACTGGGTTAAAGTACTACTTAGTACTATGAAATGAAACTATTATCTAGTACGCACATGGTTATTGTTAATTTTTAATTACATTATATCTAAGCAGGCTGCACGACTCTTATAATCGTTGTATTTGTTTGTTATACAGCGATTATATAAAAGTGAACTCAGTATTATAAAATACACGCTTTGTAATTACAGAATATGAAACGACACACAATTTCCGAGAATCAGAATTTTTAACAATAGGCCCTAAAATTTGACGCCCTCAAAATACAGCACCCTAATTAGCATATTGATAACTATACCCCTGTTAGTTTGTACAAGTCTAAACTTCATAAATGCAGCACTATCGACATCTGGCTGTGTGTTATGAATTGATCAGCAAACCGTATAAACTACACATAATCAGAGAGCATACTCTTGTGCTAGTAACAAGTGATTTTGAAATTTCCTAATTCTATAACAATCTTGTTCTTGTAATTCGAGATCGCGATTAATCTTTAGCAGTAATTTTTTAGTGTTTTAGCCATATTTTTCAAACATTGCAGCACTGAAATATAGCCTATAAACTTCGTCATGGCTTTCGTCGCTATTTTCATACTCGCAAACTATTTTTATATGCACGTACACTCATTAACTACTCTATCATTATATAAACTACACGTCATGTGAAAGTGAATAAGAAGCGCCAGTTTGCAACACTGTGCTTTGGAATTGTGTGCATCATGCAAGGTGAGAAAAACGAAGAAAAAATGCAAGAATTCCATTCATTTGTGCTAAAATGCTGCCTTTTAGTCAGTGTGTAACATGTATATGTTGCTCTCGATTAAGTGAATTACTGTTCAATAGCTGATTATATCGATTTATACATGGTTGTAATCTCGAGTAATTTGATTAATCTATTAAAAGCTCATCGCTATCTTGTGCATTTTAAGAGACCTTTGAAATAAATTATTAATGGCTTACCACGTAAAGTCATGAATACAAGGAGTGATTGCCGTGAGTTGATTGAATGGGGGAGGAGAGGTTACTGACGGACGTATAACTGAAGTATTGCTCGGAGATGTTGTTCCTTTTTCAATGCCACCATTCTGCACCACTTCTTCATTAGTAGCAACCGTTTCAGGCAGAGCTGTAAAAAAGAAAAAGAAATTGCACATTGATTTATGAAACAGCTTCCAGGCACATATAGCAAATATCAGCTTAACATACTGCAAGCCTATTACCTCATTCCTCTGTACGGCAAATGAAATATGTTAAAAACAATTTTCCTGGCACCTATCCTTTTACTTTTCACACTCAGCACAACTATTAAAAATGTATATTAAAAATTGCAGCAGCAGCATCAAATGTAAAGGACTTAAATACCTTATCGATTTGCATTGTAAAAATCGCAGACAATACCAGAATCCATTGTAAACTAAAACATCATTCAAAATAGCAAAAACAAGCTTACAGTTGCAAATTCTAATCAAGCCATGTAGTCCCACAATGGCTGTTTGTGATTTCAAAATTAAATGCCACACCAACTTTTAAATTGCCAGTTTCTGATCCTGCAGTCAGACTGTGATTTAATTTATTCTCGCATGAGGTTTACTAGCTTTTGAGTCACCTTAATGAGGCATACCATTATATGCACGTTTTAGACATGTCTTAAACTATTAATTTTGTTTCAAATTAGATTTCATACAGTCATCAACAAAACAAGTACAATGAATTAATTGCAATACGTTGTTTTTCTTCTAACAGTCAGATTCAGTTACAATAAGTGCAACTTTCTCAAGTAGTATTCCTTTACTTTTGACGACTCTCCAAAAAGCCTAAACACAAAAAATGCTTTTTTCCATTCCTCCATAAGCAAAAACAATTTTCAATAGGAAATAATAGAATCCCAAGCCTTGATTATTTCTAAAGACGCATTATTTTGCAAAATGGCATCAAAATTAAATGTACATACAGATTATTTGCTTAATAAATTTGTAAAACTCGTATAATAGTCGAGAATAATAGCTGCTACACTCTAGCACAAATTTTGTTGATGCAAGTAAAAGCACAAAAAAGGACAGGCTAAGTGTGTCTTCGAAATAATTCATCTCAATTAATTCAGTAAAATCCTCTGAATTTTTTTTTGTGAATTTCTAGATTATCTGTCATTTAAAATTCCCAAGCTATAAGTTTGCCCTCAGCTTAAACTATTACCCATGGTTAGCAACTTTTATGCAATTAGGAACTTACCATATATACGCATAACTCATATTTTTGTTACCTAACAACAAATAACGTGAAAACACTATGCAACTTATTTATTGTTACTCGAAATTTTGAGGTGAATTCCAAAAAAGCAGGCCCGTTGAATATTAAAATCTGAAAGTTTATTTTGTGCTACAATAAAAGGTAAAAAAGTAGACGACAAAATGTTCTAGCCAAACGAACTTACATTATGGAGTATACAAAAGGCAATTCTTCCAGTGATGTTAAAATTGTAGGGATTACTGTGACCTCATTCTGTTAATTTTCTAAATTTTCTGATTTTCTAAATATACATTTTGCTAATTTGCTAAATTTACTATTACATTTTCTGTGATTTGCTAACCACTACAGAGAAACATATCTGCAATGTAAATATGCTAAGACAATGCTTCAGTATGGATAATAGTAAAAAAAATGTACATGTTATAACTCACATGTACTAGTACTGGTGCGCTGTGCTATAACTGCTTCTGCTGGAGGTGGTGTCATCGGTTCAGGAGGTGGCTGGTCCATGCTTCCTTTACTAACAGCTTGATCTGCATCAGCCTTTGCTCGTTTCTTGGATCCACCACCAGAAGTAGTAGTAGACGAACCTTTCTTATCATCCTCTACACTGGATCTGCATCACAGTAAATTATGGTCAATAAAACATTAATTAAAAAGACAGTTTATGCTGCAACAAGAGCTAGACACCAAATATTAATATTCAAATGTCAGAGTTCTTGTATTCAAAATTTACATCGAACCAAAGCGCTCTAACCGAACATTCATATCGTAGAAATTCTAGTCATTTACTATTTTTTATACTTCAGTTGCTATACAATAAATTCACTAAACATTTAAGAATAAATTTGCTAGGAAAAGCTGTTGAGAGTACCCCATAAATTTTTACACAATGATAAGCAAGTTCTAGTTGGCAGACTCTTTGGAAAGTGTGATTGTATAATATGTGTAGTTTCATGCCAAAAGCTCCAGTCACTCCATTTTGCCTTTAGCACTACCATTATAGTGATGGGCAAAATTGAAAATAATTGAGAATCAGATTAAACAAAATAACATAATTTTATCAATGAATCAAATCAAGCTGAAATTGATCATTCATTCAAATTTTTAGAATAAATAAATATTATTAATGAAATTCATTATTAAAATAAATATTATTTATTTTTTGTTCTTATGTTTATAAACAGCAATAGTCTCAATAACATTGTTGACTAATGTCATGTGTGAATATTACAGCAAAACAAAAGTGTATTCTAACTCACATCAACGATTTAAAATGTAGAACGGTATCAGGACATTTATTTTCTATGAAATTACCTGCCTTGGTGTACATGTGTTTATCTGAAGTTCTAGCAAACTTATAATATTAATTATAGAAGGTAACATTTAAATTTTCTTTCCAGCAGTTAAAAACTTTAAAAACATATTTCTAATCAAAATGAAAAATTTACAAGTTTGTAACTCATACATAATTTTTGAATCTGGATAACATTATCATTTTGGAATTTTATTTCACAGTTTAACTGATGGTGATAAATGACCTGTCAAAACACCTCGTTTTTATAACAAAGTGGCACAGCAACATACTTATTCGATTAGATTTTTAAGTTAAATAAAATGCATTAAAATCTTTGGTTAGCGAATCTAACACTCAGTTTGTAGTTGCCGTGAGGAGCAATGCTAACAAGAAAGTATATGAGTATATACCCGATGTTTAACCTGCCCGGGGCAACAAATAGTTTTCACAAAGTTTGACGTGCACAGAAAATCAAACTTCTGAATTGTTACTAAACTCCTACAGTATATTACTGAAATGATCTCTTATAGTACAGCACAGAACTGCATGTACAATAAACTTAAAATCTTGGCCAATTTTATATACTAAGGAGACTCAAATCATAAACTGTGTGAGTATGACCATTAACAATGGCTGTGTGAACATTTATTTACTGCCTCTCCTACTTGCTTATACTATTTACACAATTTTCTTAATTGAGCCTTTGTGCACACCCTAGCTAATTTGCCACATAATATTTTATTATGCTACGTAAATATATATATATATATATATAATTGGTGTGCAAGTGGAAGAGTGAGTAAATGCAAATGGGCCCCATTGGAATAGGTGACTGAGTAATACATAAGAGTCAGATAATGCAGGTGTGGCTAAGCAGGACGCAGGAAAAGATACAAGCAGGGAAACAAGTAAACAAGCAAACAATCCTTAACAACACGGCAGGCAAACAACTAGGGAAAAAAAGCTAACAGCAAGTAAATAATATTACTTTGTGTATAACGTAGGACACCAAACTTGGTTAAAATATACTACAGTATATCGAAACTTACTATAGGCCAACATAAAAAAAACATGTCAAAAATACAAGCTACAAAAACCTCATGACTTTGTTTTGTGTTTACTATTGTATTTTCACTTCTATAATGACCTTGTTTTTATATATATTCATTCTTTTTTTGACAAAATGTCACCTGTGCTGGCACTATTTATCGTAAATTTCAATGTATTGCAGCATCATTAGTAATGCTGCCATGCACAACAATGACTAAAGCCATAAAACAACATGTTATGAAAACATCATTGTGCAGCTTAAGTATTATTATTATTTTACTTTACTTATATTACAATGCATTTGTTTTCTGATGATGGCCTTGCATGTCGTAAGTACCTGATAATTTTTCATTCAATGTGAACAGTTATGTCTTCACGCATTTTACAAAGACAAACCCCACCTTGCCATCGTCAAATTACAAATTTAAAGTTTCTGCTACAACTGCAGGATGCTTTTTCGTGATTGTGGGAGTGGAACTGACGTCATACTACTCTCCCACTGATCGCAGACTAGATCTGTACTCAAGAATGTGTTTTACAATCACAGACAAGGTGATTCTTTATAGCCAGCGTCGGTCCAGGAAAGGAAAATAAGCACAGAAAAACAAAAGCTGTGAAGACAAAAACAAAAACTGAAAAAAGGAGTTATTAAAATGCCTACTGGAAACGGTAAAGAGGCCGCCGTGTAACCGCTGTCGGTCTGCAGTAAAAATGACACAAGAAAAAATGGCACAGAAAAACATGGCACAAGCAAAAATGGCACATATATGTTATTTTGATGCAGTTGATTTCTCTATAATAAAACCAGAATGCACTCAGAAGGAAGTAGATCACTGCCAAAGCTGAACAATCCTAAACTTATTCACCTGATTCTTCTGATTAAAAACAATTAACACAAAGACAAACAAGCAAACAATAAAAAGTGTACCTGTACTGATGTTATATAGAGTATAGACTAGCAAAAGTCTTACAAAATATTTGTTCATTAAATATATTTATAATCAGTAATGCACGAATGTTCCGCAAAATGTTTATCTACCTTTTTAACCATTAATTTTTGTGATTGTAATAAACTGACAAATATATACCAAGTCACCTTATTAGGCTATACGTATTAATAAGCAAAAGTTAGGTGGCGATAACAAAAAAGAAGTACTAAACACTCCGTCTGAGACCTTCGCGAAGTGTTTCACGAATGTTTTTTGTACAGTCAAGGTGTTTGATGTTCGGTCAAGTTCTGCGAAAAAGAACCAGAGAAAAGATCCTCATTTTGGTATCCCCATGCCCGCCTTTCTTCACAATGTTTCTTAGAAATGTGTTAGATATTTTCTGAGTAATAGGCTTACTGCCATAACAAACAAAAAACAAACAAACAAACGAACTGTGTTGAAGCATAACTTCTTTGGCAGAGGTAAAAATAGCTAAATGAATTATCCCCCATTGTAACCATAACCCTAAACACATACTTTACTAAGTGTGCCATTTTTTCCTTTGCCATTTTACCCACTTTTCCATTTGTGCCATTTTACCTACTTTTCCATTTTTGCCATTTTTTCCTGTGCCATTTTTACCTGCACTGTTTTTACCTAGGTAGCACCAATGCATGTATTTTAAATTATAATGTGTGCCTTGTCGTGTTTCGCGATGTCTACATAATTTAAATAATTTAACTTCTTCAAAACGTCATCAGGAGAGTCAGGGACTGTAGCAAAATATACTGGGAATGATTCAGACTGTGACCGTAGTGACATCAATTCAGAATCAAAATACTTTGCTATTTGACTATAGCAGAACTCTCTAATGACCGAAAGATAACTCGCGTCTCAAAAGCAAACAGATAAAACATATATAAATGTTTCTAACAATAAACATAAAAAATAAAGTTCTGTCATATATACAATAGCTAGGTTCAGCACAACTTAAACAAACATATTGAAAACAAGACTTGCCCTAACAAGACACACCTGTCAAGATTATTAACTATTGATGTAGCGCATTAAAAGTAGCAACAATGCATCACACAAGTAATTGTGAAAACACTGTTTATTCGATTCAAGCTACAGGTAAAAATGAAACAGGTAAATGACAGAATTTATCTAATAGGGCTGCCTTAATGAATCAAAGCAGATAGACCCTCGTCGCCATGGTAACAGATTACCCATGACAAAAATGGATGAAGCTGCAGCTAGCAGCCTCTGTAAGTGAACAAAACAGCAGTTGGCATCAACAACAAATACGGCTGAAAAATAGCAAACAACTGCAAATGTACCTGTCTTCTGTGGATTTGTGACATTATCAATATTTCCAGTAAGTAATAAAATAAAATGGACTAAAACTGAATAGAAATGAAAAAAGTTTGTAAAAGTTTATGAGGCAAACCAGATGAAAAGAATTTGGGTTTTGGATCATAACTTCCACCTCCTCCAGATCTAGATAAATTCTTCTAGTTATGTGTGATTTACCAAAAAAAAAAACAAAAAGACACAGGACCTTCATTATTACAACTTAGCAATCCAAGACATTAACCAAATAATAGAATATTATGAAGCACCTTAAGAGCCGGCATAAGACTTTTAAAATCCGAAAGTTAGAAATAAAAAGTTGTTTTGGACTGTACACGACCACCAAGTGTTTCTTCTTCACTTTAATATAGGCAGCCCATTAACTCAGTGGCTATGCACCTTTGCGAAACACAAAAACATAAATAGCAAAAAGAATTTCTGATTGACAGTAACTATTTTTAAATTAGACCTGCTTTAGTTACACATACAGGATTAACCCATGTTAGTGATTAAAATGTTAGGCCTCTAAAGGTCTTTGGGTTCAAATCTACGTGCAGGTTTTTCACTTTATTTTCCATTCTCTATTTAAACTCACGTGGGCCCTAAATTTAACACTAAACTGTGTATTAATTCCATTACTATTTTGCTATTTTGTGGGTAAGGCCAAACTTTCATTGGCAAAATTAGAAGTGGAGAGAACAGAACAGTAATTAAAAAAAGCAACCGATGGCTAGCTAAATAATTAAATGTTTCAGTAATGTACAGACAATAAATCAGATAATTACAACTTTTATGAGGATCAATAGAGATGGATTAAATCATGGCAAAATCACTTGCATCAATGAACTAGATCGACTCATGAAATCAAGTAATTATGCACTAAGTAAGCACCCTGCATACATATTCAGGTCTCTATAAACAAGCTCATTAATTTGTACATACTATGTCTCTCAATCTTATTTAAACTTCGTACCAAGCTTCGTAACAGCTAGCTTTCAAAATTTTCAAATTTATACAGCTGTAACAATTATGGATAATCAATAATTAACAAAAAGTACTAAGAAGAAGGATGATGCCGATTCCCATTTAAAATATTTATTTGTTAGCATTAAACCATAATTCACAAAAACGAAGAAACAAACATATTGATGCAAACATAGGAAACAGACAGAATGCAAACTGTGTAGGAATCAGTTATACCACCACGTCACTACGAAACAGATCTAGCACATACAGCAGTACTGGTAAGTAAGCCATACACAATAAGTACTCACACATTAAGTACTAAAAAATAATGATGACTGATCAGTGATCCGTTAACGAACAATTGTGTACAGTTGAGATCGATGAACAAGTTTTGACTGGCTTATCATGAAATTGTTGACCGGTTCGGTTAGCTACGGAGCCGATCACGCCATGAAAATTGCTGAATTTATGAAAATAAGGTTTAAACTTACAGTAAAATTATTTATATCAGGCAACAATATTTCGCTTAATTCCTTTTCCGATAAATCCCACACTTAAAGGGCATCCACCAACCAAGGGCAGGAGATTAAAAATTTCGGCTACTGAGTCATGATCATTCAAGAGGTTCCACTGATACATTTGGTTTTTATTTTACCTTATATAAAATTAATAAAGTTGAAAGTCAAACAGATGATTACCAATAAATGCTAAAGTTTCATCTTTGAAGTTTTGTGGGTAATATCTTTTGGCATGTAAAATAACTGATAAGGTGCAGTTTAACAATAATTTTTATATAACAATGGTATTTACATATTTTAACCGACTTGCGATCCATCGATATCGATGGACGGCAAAGTTGATAGGCTCGTGCTCG
Organism: Tubiluchus corallicola; assembly: GCA_030141605.1. Classification (NCBI taxonomy): domain Eukaryota; kingdom Metazoa; phylum Priapulida; class Priapulimorpha; order Priapulimorphida; family Tubiluchidae; genus Tubiluchus; species Tubiluchus corallicola. The sequence continues at coordinate 117,591 of JAQGDQ010000376.1, read as the reverse complement.
GTTCGTTGCCCTAAAATGCTGATCAGCCAATCAGTATTTAGGAATCAGCAGGTTCCAGAAGTATGAAAAAGTTCATACACCACATAGGACATGTATTAAAAAGTAAATTCAGCTCATGGCATAAGCCATAGGCATCACAACAGAAAGGATTATGAGTCTGAGTTTTAGGTACTAAATGCCGAACAGTTATTTAAGTTATTTAAGGGCAAAATAAAGGCACTAATACTAGAGTGGTTCCACTGGAAATGATGCTTGTAAATGCTAGGAAATAGAGTGATGATAGAATTGGCTGGGTGTCAGAGCAAAATACATGAGCTACTCATGCGTGGTTTAATAACTTCACATGTGCTTTTACAACTGCTGACAAGGCAATTTGATTGGACAAAAATGCGAGGGTATAATTCATTCAGAATAACGACATGTGTATTTCATGAAAGCACATGCCATTTTTCTCACAATGTGATTAGATAAAAAAATGTGTGCATTTGAAAAGTTATGCATGCACAAAAAAACAAGCGTGCAATGTTTATAACGACATATAATTTTGTCGCTATTTGGTTGGACGAAAATGGCACGTGGTTTCAAAAAAAATTGGCATTCAAAAGAAATCTGGATGTATGAAAAATGACACGTGGTTTCAAAACCGTGATTTATCGCACGAATCTAACTAGCTTTATGAACTTCTGCACAACAATTATCTTGACATTAAGTGCGGAAACATTAGGTCTATCCCAGAGGTCCTGGAATGGCTTTTAGGTACTAGATTACCCCAGACCTTTGCTGATATTTAAATTACGTGTAAGTTTACACTGACATTTTACAATGTAATCGCCACCATCTGTCCAAAATTTTAGCTCATGTAATAGCTGTAATATGTTAACCATAATACGGTATTATTATCCTAAGAACAAAACTGCATAACAAGCGAATAAATGGAAGCACTCACAGAGACTCGAAATCAAAATACAAATATTGTTTAGTGGATACCAGTTTGTATGAAAAAGTAATTTAGTCACATAGAGGTGAGAGCATGGGAACATTCGAACTTGAGTAAGATGTGGTGGATCAGGAACACTGAAAGGGTCTGTCATGATGTTATTTAACACTACCTTTGTCTTACTCTTAACTGTTGTGTTTTGATTAAAATTTACTGATTAAATATTGCACGTCAAACTCTGTTACAGTATAACTGATAACTGATAGCCAGTTCGGAACCAAAATCCATAGCAAGGAAAAAAGACGCTTTTGAAAGTAGAAAAGCTTGTGCCTTTTCTAGAGAACATGCATGCTTTCCAAGAGATGGCATTCTTTCTAAACAGCCTGCACAGTTATCGAAAGCTCACATCATTTATCTAAAGCATGTGTCGTTTTGTTTAGGAAGGCGGAATCAGTAAAATGAAATTTTTATTGATTTTCAGATTTTTGATTTTAGATGGTGAGATTTTCATCCAATCATATTTCGAGAAAAACAACGCATTGTCGTGCCTAATCAAACAGCAAGAAGAAAGATGCATCATTTTACAGAAAAAGAACATCATTAGTCAATGGTAAGGAATAGTAAATATGGGGGGGGGGGCATTTTAATAGTATGCATGTAGTTATTCGGTTGCATATTTGGCACTAATTCCCTACCACAGACGTACAGGACAAAGTGCTAGAATGCTGACCAGCCACACATGACAGGAATATAAGAAAAAAAAAATTATGTCAATCAGCCTGGTAAGTGGCAACTGTGATAGTCCTTATTAATATCATGTGCACTGACAACTTCACGAGCTACTGCGAAAACTGTCCAAATGTTCAAAAACTAAGAAACAGCTACAAACGAATTACTTTAGCATGAAAAAGCATACTCACCCTGATTTTTCCACGTTGTCACTCTTTTCCGCTTTCTTATAATAGCCCTCATTTTGGCTGTTGGTTGGACTGCCTGACGAGCAACTGCTTCCCATAATGATAATGATGACAATGATTACACCACTATGTCATCTAATGTTATTTACAGGACTTGAGTACCAATATTTACACACCTAATTAACAAAAAGCAGAACAGAACTGTAATAATATATACACAAAACAAATTATATTATAGTTACATAGAAATAATAGTTTTGTTTAAAATAATAGAATAAAATAAAATGTTGTTTTTATTTCAAAACCAGGATATCATCAGTATCAAAAATATTAAGATAAGTTACAGCAGTGCTGTAATCAGTTAGAAATTAATAAAGCTGATCGTCAATATGCAACGAATATACTGTATATAATAAAATAATATAAGGTAATTAGAATAAATTTTTAGTAAATGTGGTGTCATAGGCATATATAAAGAATATGACCAAGGTTTATATAGAAAAGCTATGAATTCTGAATCTACAATTTAACTTCAGTCTTGCGTTAATTTAAAATATAATGTAGTTTCAAAAAATACTAACCCTCTCATTAATTAGAATGAATAGGTAAGCATGTGGTAACCATCTTATACATAAATAATTAATACTAGACCACCAGGATATACATCACGTACACAAGCTGAAAGACAAACAAAAGTTTATAATATTTTACTTTTGTCAGTATAAAAACGAATTACAGATGCAGCAAACAAGCTTCAAACAATCGACTCATATCTTCATATCCATTAAACTTACAAATTTTGTCAGATTGTATGTCCAGAACAAAAAACTTCAGTCCTTCATATTTTAAACATCAATTTTCCAATGACTGACACAGCCTACATATATCCTAAATGGAAAGGCATCTACTCCCGTATGGCTATACCAATGGGTGCTTGAGCGTGAATCACAAAACCATAAACTTACATCATTGGCTGGGAAACCAGCTTTTTCTGAACTACTTAATAATGATAATTACTATATATCATTATTTGTAATTCTTATAGGCAGTACTGAGCTAAACAAAATATACAGCTATCTCATTATTCACATGTGTGTATAGACACAATTATCTGAACAAATAAACCTTATTTCCCATCTATGCAGGTGCAGTCCTCAGAATGATTTTTTTTCACAAAAGCTGATAGTAACCTACAGTGAGCTTCACTAGGGCTTAAAGTTATAATCCACTTAAGTGTAAAATTTATAATAAAAAACTGATAAAGTTGAATGTGCAGAGAGATGAAAATACCGAGTATACACAGAAAGCAATAAATTAAACATAATTAAACATTAAACATCAAACAGGTTTACAAATTAGATCTTATTTGAATCTGCATTGCAAAGCACTTTTTCATATTTGTACAGCATCAGCTGACTAAATATTCTCATTTCTACTCAACAAGATGACAGTTCAGACAAAGTATTCACAGAAGCTGACAACGATTAATTATCAAATCACAAGAGCTTAATTATCAGTAACAACAACAGCTAATTTCCACAAACGTAGCACAAGTGAGTATTAAAATGAACGAAAATAAAATTCATGAACTAAAACGCGACTCAGCCAGCAACGGAGCAGCACACTATCAAATGCGGCATTTGATCGCGCTGCATTACTGCATGGCTGCTGTCAGCCGATGCGACAAAAGGCTAAGCAGCAAGTAAGTTGTTGATGGCTTTACTCTGCACAATTTGCAAGAGCAACGCAACGCACAGAAACTACTTACATCAATTAATAAATTACGCCACCAAGGTTTTTATACATGTGCAACACACACAGCAAACAAGAGTTAACCTCATCCCAAACGTAATACTCGTCATAAAAATTCTCACGAGTAAACAGGCCTACACGCTAACTGGTGCTGGCTGTCATGCCTGGAGTTATTGATTGGGTTCGCAGCGCATGCATTAGTATTGACCGACAACTCGGCCATTCATAGTCACATTAAGCCTGAACATTGTCAGCAAAAAATAACCCGCTGACGACATCAATAACGTCAGTGATCATGTGATCGGATACCGTGTGAAGTCTCACGTAATTCTAGTAAAGAAGGTCATCAGTTCAGAGTAATTACTAAAGTGAACTACTATATTCTACTAAAATAGACATTAAAAATTTCTTTGTAGAAGAGTAATAGAACATGACACAGTAGGAGCGTGGGTAAGGGGTTTAATCGAACCTGTATGTCTGTCTGTCTGCGTACGATAGCTCCACCATGCTGCACTGCGTACAGATTGTGTACTGCTAGGGTGAGATTACAGACAAACTCTGATATGTTGAGTTAAGTAGCTGCATAGCAGGACCGTGTGCTCTGAAAGCACAGTTCTGGGTTCAAATGCTAGCTGACAAATAACTTTTCAGTGACTCATTTTCGATTTTTTACAGTCTGATTAATTGTTCTAAGATGACGTCTTTCTTAATGTGGGTCTTGATACCCTACAGAAAGGTGCAGAGGAATTTTAGATTTGATGGGAAAGCTAGATTTTCCATAAATGTGGCCGTGCTCTCTAGCGGCAACTCTAAAAATGGCGCAAAATTCATTCACTATCGCTCGCTTTGCCTTAAAGGCAAGAAACTTTGCACAATGCTAGAACCCGTCAAGATAATTAATTTTCGTCAGGAGTCAATCAAAAAGCGTACAATCAAGAAGCTATTTTCAAGACGCTCAGCAGGATGGTCGCAAATAGGGCTGCTTGTGCAATGCAATAGCCTCCCCGCACATGCTGCACACAGTCAAGGAATTGTTGTCCTGTTAAAGCTTTTTATATTGAAAAATTCCCCTTGGTTTTCACAATATACACAAAATTCAATTCTTGAACGTAATGCGGATGCAATAGCCTCACTAAGAACTCAGCTACTCGGGAAGATTTTCTATAGACCTGAGGTTGCAGGAGCAACAAGCGAGTGTGAAACAACTTTAGAAGTATTAAAAGAAAACAAAAGCAAAGGACCTAACTTGTGTCACTGCAAGCAAAACAAGAACACTCGCTTCTTTAGTTTACAAAAAAAGTAAAAGAATAGTATGAATTGTTTGCAGATGTATCTGAGCTATTGCAGTCTAGTTAAAAATAAAAAAAATAAACTTTTTTACAGATATCATGAACCAGTTTCCACTACTGAACTGCCCATCAATAAAACTCAGTTTGTAGAAAAGGAAGAAACAGTAACATATATCCTTGAGGAACAACCATGAATGTTTTCCAGCATGAGAAGTATGAGAATGAATCATTTCCCCTTTCTGTGTTCCAACATCGACATGTTGCGATAAACCTGGATATGTTGCTATGTCTGATCTTGAACCATGTACAAGCTATGTAACAAGTTGTGTCCAGAATTCAAATGCTGATGCTAAACTTCGTGATGGAGCTAATACTGTGTATTTTGAAGACAAGGTCTGAGGCCTCCTAAACATTTCACAACTTTGGAGAAAATGTGCCCTTTAAAAATTCAACAGAGAGAGACTAGACATTGTTTTTGATACAAACATCCCTGCCTGTGCTAATAAGAGAAAGAGGTGGTAGAAGATGTGTCTCTAATATCAACAACATTTATGAAAGTGGGACTCATTTCTGAAAGTCGGTGAAAATAAGACAGAGCTTTTTAGTTTCCTAGGAAATATGTTTGCGAGAAGCAAGTACTCACAGTAAACAAGTACTATGCTAAACTGACCAAGACAGCAAGCACTCTGCTGAACTGCCAAACAATCATGAAGAAACAAACACTTGTTTCACTTTCGATACTGGTGGCTGTGGAAATGAAGGCTATAAACGCATCATGATCAAGGACTGTAGATACTGCTGTGTTATTGTTAGAACAGTGATTAAATACAATGAACTTCAAATAAGTGAGCTCGATGGAATTTGGAACAAACAGATACCTATAGGTACCTCATAAAGTAGCTGTTCATGAATTTCTATGCCTTCACTGGTAGAGATCCGATTTCATAATTTCAACAGAGAGGAAAAGAACAGCTTGGTCCACATGGCAAGTGTTTGGTTGAAGTGGCAACAGCATTTGCTTCTTGAAGCAACACTTATAAATGAGTACCTAATGACATCATGTCAGTATTTGAACATTTTATCATATTTTAATATGACAAAGCCACCATATGCACATTAACTGACAGTATAGGTAAAGACTTGGCCACAAAGAAAGGAAGGCATATGGAAACATTACCTCCAATATCTGCACACCAAAAGAGTGACATATAAGGCAGAACAATGTTGAACATTAGCTTGACCATCATAATTTGAGCTGGGCTGAAAAAGGTTAACTGAACGGACATGTGAACCACAGTCTGTTATGAAGCTGCAAAAGGCACATCAACAAAATATTTAAGTCAGCTGAAAGATGCTGCAGCAGATATAAATGTGTCTAAGCAGGTCTTGTTTGCACACATCAGAAATGACTTTTAATGTTCAAAACCTCATGGACAGGATGACACAGTATCATTTTTCACTATGATGTATTTGCGGCTGTTTTGGCAACCATCTTAAATTTCTTAATGAAACGATCTATGAGAAATTTTACTTGGTAGGAATGAAATCCTTTGACCATTAAAATCTATGAATGAACACTAAAACCATCATGCTATCTGCAATAGAAGATGTGATAAGGCTAATCAACAGCAGCCATATTTGTCATCATGGCAGCTACCATCTTAAAGGTGATACTGGAACTTTTGAGCATCGGATATGGATTCCTGCACATCAAAAATTTGTATTTAAACATCACAATCATCTTGCTGCCTCCTTTAATGGTTAAGACATCGAGCTTATAAGTTGGCACAGCCATCTAGTCAGTTTAGTTAAAGATGATGAGCTACGTCAGATGATTTTCAGTTAGCACATATATATAGTAATAGCAGACAATAAACGACAATAAAACAATAAAATTTTACAAATGGCTTGATTTTAAAAGAATAGAAACAAAAGAAAAAACTAATTTCTTTCAAAATAGGCAATTTTTTGGTTTAACAGAAATAGCTCTGAAATTGAGCAGCCATCATTTGGGATGTCTAACCAAGTTCTTTTTATGTGTAATAATGCCACTAATGACTCCTGCTGATTTCGTTAGTCAACTCTGAAATTCCAGTGGATGCCTATCCAGGAAATGAACTGTATGAAGTTTATTCAAATATAGTGATATATGTAGTAGCAGATTGGCTGACTTATTGTAAGCATGATGCTTTTCTTAACATCCATACACACAATAATATCAAAAAATGACGAACCTACAGTTTCATGAATCTACATTCACCAAACTTGGTACAGGAACAGATCTGGACAAGAACTGGAAATTAAAGCAACTGCCAAACTTAAATAAACTAATCTCATTTCTTTACCACATTAGCAGCTTTTTCACCACTATAGCTTACACAAGCACATTATGCTCTGTTGTGAGGGCCAACCAGTGGAATAACATCGAAATTATTCATTTTCACTCTGACCAAAGGAACCAAAGCTAAGCAGTTTTTTGCAATAATGAAAGGCTGCTTCCATTATCTGAGCACAAAATGACTAACATGTGGCATTTTGTAATAAGAATCTTCCAGGTGTAGCAAATATACTGGAGAACCAAAACCACTAGGTCAATAATTCATCACGACACTCATTTACTTAGTTAGTACCATACAATTACTGAGGTGATGCTTCAAATGAATATGATGAACCCGTATAACTAAGCTGTTTTTCACAAGAAATCAGTGTTTGAGCACAGCATAGCTATATGTGAAATTTTTATCAATTTTCTTTCTGCTGTAGCCAATATGTCTGTAAAACGATGCTTTTCCGTATCACATAAAAAGCACAGACTGTTTATGTTGAAGTTCCAAAAAATGGCTTTTTATTTCTTTAAGGAAGAGGAAAGAGTAAGAAAAAGGAAAATGAAGAAGCTACATTTTCCATTAACCAAACCAGTACAAGAAATGTTATAACAAATATTATAAGGAGGTATTTTTTAAATACATACTTTCAAGAAGTATTAAAATTAAAACAACAGGCACGTCCACCGTGGAGTTGCAAAGCTATCTGCACTATTTAAAATGTGAGCAACTAGTTTGTTTTACATAAATGCCATTATTTGCCAACATAGCTACCTTTTGTCTGATGCAATTAGCGAAGAAAAACCGGTGAAAAACTAGAACTTGGTTTCCATGCTTCAGATCATTTTCGTTTCAGTGCTGGAGCTGCACTAGATGAAAAAATGCACTATTTTAATGAGTATTTTATAATTAGCTACAACATGATGGGCCCAATTGAGTAAATCAATGCATAAAAACAATAATTTTTGGTTTTTCAAACTAACAACAAATAAAGTAGAACTTTACAATTTAACTTCTGCAAGTAATATAATAATATTTCAACAGAAAGCAATTAAAAATATCAGCAATCATTCAGCTTATCATCTATATGGTCTGTAGTTTTTATCTGGTGGTTATTTATCTTTTTACGTAAATCTTTGACCAGTGCTTTGTCTGGTAGTCGTTTTGACTGGTGGCCCATTGACTATTAGTTGGTTAGACTGTGGCCATTTAACTGGTAGTCTTTGACCTGCACTCGATAAAAACTACTATTTGACTACAGTACTCAGAGTAACTGAGTAATGCAGGAAGGTCAACATGGCAATGTAATTTAGATTCGATAGACGGTTTTTGTCACGTGTTGCATTGTCCTTTCAGCTCAGCTCAACCATATTTATTGGTCTTCTGCATCATCCTGATATTTCATTGGCATATATTACAATGATAAGTATCACATAAAAATAGTACATAATACAAACAAAACACTTTTGTGAGGATAGCTAGACTGCACATAAGTGTGTGACAGTTTTTTTATTCAAGACCATCTACATGTATTAAATAAGAATTTTATCTTTCTGTGCCAAAAGTGATAATTATATGGTAACTACTGATCTCTATAACAATGTGGCACATTGTGCTACAACTTAGAAGAAGTCATACGAGGCATAGTGCAATAAACATAACATAGACCTAACATTTTGTTACATAATATAACAACATTACATGCCTTGTAAGCAAAGTACATTTACAAGACATTGCAAAACATTACATTATATAACATTTTACTACATTGCACTGCATTACATGCACATAACATAAAATAGATTTGTAAAACAGTGATATCTCCCAGAATACACGTGTTTTTCTGACCAAATTATTAACAACCTTCTCCTCTGGGAAACCATTGGCAAGGTCAGTCTCTCTAACATTAACCTGCCAGCTCAGTATAATTGTTCTCAACAAATAACACAAGTTCCCAATCAATACAGCAGAAATGAATCCCTATCCCAGCGGCTGAAGCCAATGAACACTGTACACACTAAGGCTGAATGGCTTCTAATGGAGCAAGAGAAGTTGAACACAGAAAGAGGACAAATTCTTGTTAGTTAAGATTATGAGATGCTCAGGCTCATCCCTGATACGTGAATACTGCACAGTTATTTCTGCAATGAAGCAGAAAATAGAAAACATATTCATAGATCCATGCCTGACATTCCGTACTCTTGTCTGTATCTGTGAGACTTGAAAGTCAGTGGAAAAAGAGAAGACATTTTTTCCATGAATAGTGCCATCTGTTCTGTTCATTAAAAAGTGGTTTAATTTTCCTCCCTCTGCATCCAAAGCAAGAAACCCAATGAAAATAAAATAGCAATCTTTGTTTTAACTAAACTTGGGTTGTTTGTAGACATTAACTAACATAAGCTGCAATTTCAACTTGAAATAGGTTTATTTCCTGTGACATGCTATACAATAAAATAAAAATGGTGCAATGTAGTCACAAAATATTTTATTAGACAGCCTGACCTCTATTTCCCTTACAGGATTTCCAAATTATGATAATAACAATTGCGTTTATTTGTGCGTTCCTTTTAATTAGAATGAATTGTTAGTTTCTTTAAGTTTCGAAAAAGAAAATTCTCTTTGGTAAGACTTAAAATTGCTACTGATATGTACGTGTAAATTGAAACAACAAGATACTTGTTGACAAAATGCTGACAAAATGAGCTAGAACACAAACTTAGAAAGTGTTAAAACTGTGCTTAGGCAACATCAACCACCAGCAGTGGTAGCAGGAACAGAAAAAGTTAGGACAACAAGAGACAACTACAACATGAATAACAAAACAATATCTTCATTTTTTGCTATACAAAACTGGTGTCATTAAATTATTATGATAAATCACAATTTGACACTTGTTGGCCAGTTGGAAACAGTTCAGCCCATGGGATTGAATGAGCCAAAAATTCACAATGTTCTACTTGCTTGAATTGCTACGATAAATCAATATTCAAAAAACAATTTTAATTTCATAAAGTACTAAGTTTTACTATTGATTTAAATCAGAAACAAAATGAAACAGTTCAGCCCATGGGATTGAATGAGCCAAGAACTCATAATGTTCCAACTGCTTAAATTGCTACGATAAATCAATATTCAAAAAACAATTTTAATTTCATAAAGTACTAAGTTTTACTATTGATTTAAATCAGAAACAAAATGACAAGTCAGAGTTTTCTACTAGTTAACAATGTGCGACATTAAATTACTATTCCATAAATAGCTCCAGAATTAACTCCTCTTGGTCAGCAAAATTGCAGCATAAATGAATTTCAGTTTCAAAAGCTATTTGTGCTGTTTATTGTACCTCGGTTGGCCTGTCAACTAATCTCATTTATCAGATCAGTAAGCTCCAAAAAGCACAAGTCGATTAAATTAAACAATATAATAGCTTGAAAAGAATATACCATTTTTGTCCCTACAAATCTATACTATAGCAGCACATTGCAGCTATTATAACTATTATTAGTTACAATACCCTCAAACAAGCAAACAAAAAAAGCAACAAGCAAGGAAAAACTGTAAACAAGCAAGGTACTGTGGGTACCATTGACATTTTCAACTGTAAAAAATGCAGTTCTAGATGAGCAACACATTACAAATGTAACATATCCCAAGAAAGCTCCAAAATTGTTGAACTGTGACTGTAACTCTGTAACTAGTTTCTTTTTCCTGTAAGTTATAATGGAATCCCAAATTTGGTAAGACGAAATCAAACCAAATGTTTATACATATTCATTGCCCATTATACAAAGATTGGTGTACTCTGCTTTCCTGAATGATTTATTCAGCTACCAATAATGGCTTTTCAAAGACATATTCCCACAGCAACATAAACAACATTTCCTACAAATAACTAAAAAGAGAGATCTGTGAAGTAATAAACAAACTGTGCTGCACTACATTTAAAAAAAATAGTAGCAACTTCACAAATTCTGCCATGCGCAGTGTGCACTATGGTAATTAGAACAATTTTTTTCTAGTACCATACCCATATCAGACATGATAACTTCAATGTAACAGAACTTTACTTTTCAATTAAACTGTCACTGCAACTAGCTCTTTCGTTTTTTTGACAATATAACTTAGTAAATGTAAAGAGATACACTTCAAAAATTTAACTATAACTATAGGAGTTATATTAGCAAAGAGACTATTCCAGTACTCGTTCTACTTCAACTGTACCTAAACTATAAGGCTCTCGAGACATGTGAGCAAATGGACCGAAAATACTGGCAAAATGGACAGTTACCAGTGTTCCCTGCCTTGAATTTTCTACAAAGAAAACTTATTATTAAAATAATAAAAACAGCGAAAGAAAATATTAAAATATGAAAATTCAGGAAAACCTATTATATTACCTGTATGGAATCCTATGTTACTTCTGCTGAAGTTTCATCCATGAATAGTGTCACATTAAATTGTATACTCTTTTAATTTAAGTTGTATATTACCCATAAAAAATAAATTATTATTATAATTAAAATTATTAATTAATTAATTTATCTGATATGGTGTTACATCAAACCAGAACATCTTCAAAAGCAATGTAAAAGAAACTCAAAAATCACTTGAAAAGGTATCACTTCTCTCTCTCTCCTTTCCTTTTTCTCACTCAAATTCACTCACTGCATTTCCCCCTCCTCCCTCTCTCTGTTGGCCTTCGTCTTTTTGCCTTCCTTGTTAAATTGGATACTACCATAAGACATGAATAAAAATTATAAAGTGGCTAGCCACTCAAATGTAGATCTGTCGCTACTGCTTCACATTCTCTTTTCAATTTTGAATTTATTTGCAGAAAATGTAATAATGGGTTGGACAATAAAAGCCAGGTGATAAATGTTGGCAGTATGTCAGTAGTGGTTTGCTAGTATTATGGCTGAAGACATTTAGGCTCTCATTTCTCATTCTGCAATTTAGAATTTATAATTATTGTAAGCTGTTGCAACTATAAAGATTATAAGAATCCCGATTAGGCGATTACAAAACCCCCTTTTAAAAGTATGCCCAAGACATGATCCATACCTCTATACCCCAAATGTAGCATTTGTAGCAATATACATTTTATCTATCATAACCTTTCCGCACACATACTTTGCTAAAAAGTGCCAAAGTACTGTAATACACAAAATGTGCAAAATCAGAAGTTTGTTGTTCAAAAGCATGCCTCTTGTCCTACATTTTTGTGCTTCTATGTGCAATAGTTAATATTGAGCATATACAATTAATCAAAGAGGTGTTAAACTGTTATTTATTCTAGGATATTGTAGGGGTAACAGCTTCCTGCAATAATGAGGAACAGTAGTATTTTTGACAGGATTCGTTTGAGAAATCTTCAACACTCTTAATATTGGAAATATAAACAGACAAAGGTTAAAGTTTTTGCTAAAAAAATTTACATACTCTTTTCAACTAATGTACAAGCAAGGATAACTAGTGGCCAATGGGAGCAATAATTAATGGTTTGTTTTAAAACCAGGCTGTCAACTTACAAGGCCAGGTAGCCTATAATTTGCAATTAATATCGAAAAATAATTAAGGTATCGTATGGCTCTTGTGGGGGGAGGGGGCAGGACATTTGGGCCTGGCCACTTGGGTTCCAAACACTTGGACGAAAGACATTTGGGTGCCAGTGCCCATGCACGTTGTGCTGTTACAACCAATGTGACTCGATCATGTAAGCAAGACTACATTTTTTCTGCATTGCTACAAAGCATGCTGTCTAGTAACCTAGTTTTTAGTGGGAATTCTCGCCCTTTGTTTAATTCGTCATTGCCATGTAAAATATGTAAAGCTTTTGTAAGAAAAGATCCATGTGGACATTAAGTTTTATTGGTACTCAAATGTCTCCTGCCCAAGTGTTCTTACAGCAAAGCGGATACAGCACAAACAGCACAGTTCGATTTCAGAGCCACTGGGAACTTTACTTACACTTAAGCATGACACTCACAGCAAATTGGTTATTGCTAATTAACTAGTTTTCTTTAGACTGGTCTTCTTTTATTAGATCCCTGCTTAACTGTAGACTAATTTTTCAAATTCTCAAGTTGTTAAAAATTGCATGCTATTAACATCTATACCAGGAAAACAATTTTTTCCGAGTGAATATGCAAGTTGTTAACGTCACTCACGGTACCTATAAATTTGATAAAAGGGGCATCCCAAACTATTATTTAGATTAGATTTATTTATTTATTTTGCCAGAGTAGTTACATCAGCAATATAAATCAAAAGTGCTAGTTTCCAACTAATTACTTACCTAATTAATTATCTACTAACTAATCTAATATTAAAGAAAAATAACAAATTATATTAAAGATGCAAAAAATTATGGAAGAAAAGACTGCAAGAGAATTTATAAATATAAACCTAATGGTGTAGATTAACTTATATTTTTGACTGTCATCGTAATGCCTCCATAATTGCAATCCAGAAAAAAAAGCAATAAAGTTATTTTAAATAATATCTCTTACTGACGAAAATATGAATGTAAATATACATGAAACGAAAAGCCTTCGAAAATGTATGCTGGCAAGTTGCCAACTGCTGTGCAGCTTAACAACACAGTCTCTTGTTGTCGCATATCCGAAGTGTTGTTTGGTGTGTAAGGGTGCAAACTAGGGAGTGCACCGAATATTCCGATTGCCTAATTTATCCCCCGAATATCAATATAGAAATCCGGTACAGTAAAGTTCAGTTGTAATCACAAAAACTTCGGTGCCAAACATACTTTTTAAATAATGGTCACATTTCGCAAAAAGTGAAGCACTGTTCAAGTTGTACCAAAGCACAATAGCACGGCGGTGCTGTATTTGCTTATACACGGCCAAATACATATTGAAAATTCGAGCTAGTGAAGAACTACACTACTGCTACATTGCAGTTTTGCTCAAACAAGACATGTCAGCATATTAAAGATTGAAAGTGCAGACATGTGGTAACACTTGTGGTAAGTAGTAATTGTAATTGTAATTTATTGTCCACTTCAGCACAATTGCAATTTACGTTATCACATTGTAACTGTTATCCATCTTAGTTAATATTTAGTACTTTACTATAATAACCATTAAGTAAAAAAATAGATTTAGTTATCAGAACAATTTTACATAGCTCAACATCACCACTAACTTAAATGTTTTTAAACTTTGCAAAGTTCATAATTCCTTTCAATTGGAACATCTAGCATTTCAATTAATATTACAAGAAAATTCGGTTCGGTATTCAAATTTAACTTAATATTTTGTTCCGAATTCAATTTGGTAGCATGGCCGATCATTCGGTTAAGCTTTGGTTCGGTGGCATCCAATCATAAAAAACTTTGGCTTCAGTTCAGTTGATGAAAATATGCATTTGATGTACCCAGGTGCAAACACAACAAAAGCTTACAGAATCACACTTATTATCAGCACTTGTTGTCTGTGCTAATTCACGCTGGTTGGTGCACATAACGGATACGGGAATCAGAAAGTTGATTTTTTTTGCTTTGCATTGCCTCTTTTTTCAGAAGATAGTTTTTTAGGTACAGAAGAAAACTAGTGTGAGAGCACTCAACAAGGGTACAAATCCACGCATTCACGTAAAGTCACAAAGGGGAAAATTTATTGCTGAACATGCGACCTCGACGTTTGACCTTTGCTTTAGAGCAAAACGCATTGGACTTTTAGGTCCTTCCCAGAGTTACCCTATGCAAAATTTAATGATTGATCATAACTTCGTCTGTGTTTTACAATTATATGTGTACTGTAGTAGTTATTGGGCTCTGTCTATGTCTGTGCCCAAATGGCTGAACCCAAGTGTCACATATCCCTTTTGGGAAGCAATCAGGCAATCCCACCATCACCACACTGCAACTCATTATTTTCTATTCAGAAATCTTCATGCCTATGGCGAAAGGAGCATAGAATACTGTAACTACTGCAACCAACCTCACATTTGTAGCCCTAAATGCAGCGTGCTAGCAGTTACTGTACACGTCTACTGAGTTACAGTACTGTCAGTAGACCGTTTTCAAGCACTCAAGACAGTAGTAGAAAATTACTCACGTTTGAATACTCTATCTATAGTCACTTGCACAGGGAACAACAATTTTCAAAATTTCTACACAACTAAGTGACATGAGTTTATTTTAAAATCAGTTAAGAATACACTCAAACAACTTTTCCGAAAAGTTGTCGACGTTGGCCGTCTTTGGCGTACTAGCTCATAACCGCTAAGCATTTTCACCACTACGCATGCGCAATATATCTCTACAACAACAGCGGACTTGTGCCCAATTCCACACTGAATTTCATTATAATGTTGCGAAATTATAGAAATTATCAAGGGTGACCATTCTCTATCAGAAAGCGAATTCGAATGGAATTTTTGACTTCCGAACTCGAATCAAACCAAATTACAAGATTTTGATTCCGAATCGAATTCAGTTTTAAAATTTGTCGAATCATAAATAAAAAGCAGTTTTGCAAAGATCCTCTGTACTGCTTGATTTTGCTCTGCAATAAAATACTTATTTGTTTAAAAATTGTGTACAGAAATCGCATTAAATTGTGCTGATTACACGCTATTTCAAACATTTTAATAATAATAATAATTAAAATGTACATAATAAGGAGTATGTATGTATATACATGTATGTATATAAAAAGAACGTATATGTATAGTTGAAGAGGTGAATTATTCGAATCCATAATTTCAGGTTCGAATCGAATTAGATTCGAGCGTTTAAACTCGAACGTTCGATGCTCACCCCTTGGTAATTATTCAAACTTTTAGATGGGCTTTACTTCTTAAGTGTTGTGGCGTTTGAGCAAGTACATAGCTTCCGATGACATTTAACGCTTTTCAACTGTATGTACACTAGCTGTACAAGTCAACGATATAAATTAAAACTTGAATAATTTTTATCTTGCCTGACTTACCATAATGACGATAATCTAATCCTTTTGTTAATGCCATTAATAAATTACAGCAAAATAAAGTAGGTAGACCAATTTTGTTATAATAACATTGGATGATAGCAATTTTATAAAAACTGAAAATTAAGCTTCATGTGTAAAACTTAGTCTGCGAATACTGGTATTATCACTTACATAAACAAAAATTGTATAAAAGTACATTTGGATTGCCAAATCATCAATAATGGGATTATAATATTGGTATCACGCACAATTCATGCATGGATCATAAGGCTAAACACCAGAATATAAACAACATTTTAGCATGCATGTTTCACTGTTGTACAACAATTAACGCCAGTATGACCATTGCCTCATACATTAGAACGTTGTTGAATTATGTCCTATGTCCCAGTGTTATTTGACCCATTATCACAACTTTCGTTCGATTTTCCTTTCTACATTGCATATCATATCTGATTTTACATGAAATTCATTCAACAAGATACTTACACGCTTATGTCTTACTATAATTTTGAGCATATTTTCTGTTGTAGTTTTCTTTTTTGTGATGTTCGTTTTCGTGTTCGTTTTTTGAATGTTAAACCTTGCCATCTTTTCTTCCTCAGTTTTCCTACAATTTTTAACAACGTTTTTTATTATTTAATAGTTCCAATATTCCCAAACTGTCATCAACATAATAACAGTGTTTCTATTTTTAGATTTGCACACATAGATTTAGCACATAGTAGGCCTATGCATTCGTATAATATCAATAACTTTATTCACTGATATACTACACAGATTTGGACCAAAAAGGACCCAAGTTGGACCCAAAAGTTTCTTGTTAGACAAATTTACCAATATTTATTTCATTTGTGCACTCTAGGCCTAATGGTCAGCTTATAACAGTCTTTGCTTCTTTATTAAGTTGCTAAAATATATTACACATATAATATTTTTTCCGGTGCTTACAAACGTACTCTTTTACACAATCACTAAGCCGCAGTTTATCAAAATATTTTTCAGTGTTGGTCTTCATTCTCCACATAATTATCCAAGCAGCTGTTATGATCAAATTAGCTAGAGCTTTGACAATAAACAAAAATAATGAACAGCACTAATTCACTTTTTCTGCCACCGCACTGTAACTGTTCAAAACAAATAATTTATTAATTTTGATAAATTGTGTACTTGTCTTTTTTTTAAGTATTATCTTCTCATAAAGCTTAATTATTTACAAAATTCCGTCTTTTTCTACTTTTCGTCACTTTCTTAGGTCCACTTTATATATTCGCTTTATGGTCAAAAGCCTACATTCGTCAGGAATTTGGTGAGTATGCTGAATTTCATTAACTCCTTTAAGAATTTTAGGATTTGCAGCATTCACTATAAGTCCTTGAGACTACTCTCGCGAAAAACCATTGGATTAGATTTGATAGATTTTCTATACTTATTATGCTTCCCTTTTAATTTTGACGAAAAAAATGAAAGAGTATGCAGCGACAGCATTGTTTGCATTGTAACAAGGTTCACATCAGGGAAGCCGAACCCCATTTATTTTTAGGAGGAAACAATAAAAAATTATTAAAGTATATGCCGCATGCTAATAACATTATTATTACTCAGATAATAGCCTTCCCCTTCTCAAAATAGGTTTTAGGTTCCCGGGGAGTGCTTCCAATATAGCGTGTAAAGCTAAATCAGACATACACCCGCTGCTAGTTAAAGCATCAACAATTTTTCACAAATATCTATTAATGACACATATAAAGCCAATGAATACATTATTTAAAAATGTGTATAATTACTCATAATTACCAGTCTCATGAAGAAGTGAAGCAGTTTTATACAAAATTGGCAAATTTTCCAGGATTTCAAACATATGATGTAGGTGAAATTGATAAAATGAGTCTGAATCACAAATTAAAAGAATTCGGTAATAAACTCAAATCAGAGTGCAGAAAACTATTTTTATAGAGCTACATAATGATACAAGACAAAATGGTGGCAAAAACAAAGACTTTATAGACATGAAAAATCAATTATTAATTAGAAGATTATTTAAAAATTATTTCTAATAAGAAACAGAGACAAAAGTTTACGAAATTATGTATCAGCCATCATGACCTGGAAATAGAATGCGGTAGATATAAAAATAAAAAAAGAAGATGAAAGGCTTTGTCAATAATGTCATGAAAATTGCTCAAAGCTAGTAGAAAACGAATTACATTACCTTCTCACTTTTCCTTTGTATGAAGATAGTAGACAAAAATATGAGCACAAAATATTATAATCTATCTTTGCAAAAAAGGTAATGTATACTCAGTAATGTGGTTTTTTTTAAATACAAACCCAGAAGACCTTATTCACTTTGGAAACTAGTTAAGTGAATGTGATAAAAAAGGCAGTTATATCTTGGTGGCAGTTATTATTTTAATTATTTAGGTTTTTGTCTTTTTACTAGTTCTTTGTCGTTGTAGCATAGAGTAAAATTTCATAAGAGCACATAATTTCCATGATACACTGTTGTATTTATGAAATATAAATTGAACTGAATTTAATTGAAATTAAATAAGTTGTAAAACTCATATTTTTGCAGCATTGCATAATTGTATTTGTTATATTTTGTATTTGTTCTTGTACTTTGATTTTTTTTTTGTAATTGTAATTTTTACCATGATGCACTATTGTATTTGTGCAATAAAATGAAATCGAATTGAATTGGAATTTATTGTTTTGTTTTGATTCTTCTCCTGAGTTTGGAAAGTCAACTCATTTTGCATTAATGCCACCTTTTTTTACATGAGATAATATTATGTTAATTATTTTATTAAAATAATATCTTTTTTGCTTTACTTCATAAATCAGTTCAGTCATGATTCCTTTTTGCATAAGTTCCTTCTTCTGTTCACACTAATTCTCTTCTGATCACTCATTTTTGTTTTTCAGAAGCATTTGAGTTTCGGTTAACAACTTCGTTTTTTGTATTTTGGAGTTCGGCTTATCAGCACCACTTCTGGTAATGTCGGTTGTCGCTGAAAGCTTATTGTCCGCGCAGTTTCTCAAAAAAGAGACAGAGTTCTGCATCTACTTCTGGCTTTCTATACGGTGTACCATAACGAATCAAATTTCGAAAAAAGAGTTCTTCTATTGTTAAGCTCAAACTCAAAAAGAGTAGCACGCGTTTTGTGGACGGTTTTAAAGATGTTTGGCATTTTAATCTTTTGAACTTTTTTATCTTTCTTAGTCTTAAAATTATCTTAATTTATTGTGAATACTACAAAGAGTAAGATTCAAGCGTGTTTAATTATGACTTTAGAACAAAAAGAAGACGCAAACGAATTTTTTGTTTGCAACAAGTTATCCAGTAAGTTTTTCCAGCGTGTAATACTATTTTTAGCAAGTAAGCTTGATGGGAGAACCGTAAAATGTGTTTTTTGTAATATTTTATTTTATATTAAAATGCAAAATGCAGCTAGGGCTGATAATAAAATTACTGTAGAATGTGTTGGTGCCTAATCATGCTAAGTACAGATAGTGAGATACAGATATTAATGCAAATACAGAATGAAATAAAACAAAAGGGTTTAACACATTTAATCGCAAGATTTCTGTTTAGAGTTCAATTATTTTCCCTTTATCTTACAATTTTGTAACCACAATTAAAATTTCTAAACTGCTACCAAACCTTACTGCTCCACAGTTGCATGTAAGTATGCTTTGTCATTAGGCCTACAGATTTGTATTTCTCTACGTTTTTTTGCTATTTTACATATATGATGCTATAAATTGGTTTTTATGCTCTTATAAGAATTCTATTTTAGTACCTCAAATTAAAGTTGTCGAACCCGTTGGACGTTGGTTTGAAGCTCATTGTTTGCGTCGTCGTCATCGTGTACACTCCCGAATTTCTCACCAGAGTCTTTTAGACAGTTCCTTCGAAAGCCTTGCAGAAGATGATGATGATGAAGCTGAAGAAGGGGGAGCTGCAACAGACGAAGAACTTGGATATTTGCAAAGTTTAAATCCAAAAGATTGGAAGGTTGTACTTTCGAATGTATTATCACTGCAAACTAATAACCAAATGAAATCTGCTTTGGTATCATAATAGGTAATAATAATGGTTGCCGCTCTGTACAAGGGTTTATTTAGCTGTATATCAGTTTACTTTTGATCAGTGAACATAATTTAAGTTTATTTAACCCTGTTTACCCAGCTTGTGTGCAGCAATTTGCATCAGACAAAGTCGGATCAGACCAATAAAAAGCTGTGATATTACCATGTATCATCTGGTAAATGTTTACTACATGACTTGTTACTTTATCTGACACAGATTACTTCATACAAAAGCTACATTGTGCGAGAAAATTTTGTCTACAACAATTTATTTCAGACAGTTTTGTCGCAGACAGATTTTTTACAGTATGCATTTATTTTTAGCTGATTACAGATAGGAAGACAGGCAGTAACAATTATAGGTAATTTAAACGATAAAGTTTTCAGAAGTCGACAATTTGACTGTGCACAGGCAGCTATTGGTATTACAACAACAGTGATTTACAAGCACTATATTCAGTATAATAATTAGTTAGCCTAGACAAAGTCTGTAACACTTTTTTAGGACTTGAAACCAGACTTACTTCTGTGATTAATTTAAATTATTAAATTTTTAACCTGGAAAAAATCAAACTTAAAATGTGCTGTAATTAACCGGCATAAGTTTCCATAAGTTTTATCACTTATATTTTATTGTGTGAACAAATTTTAATCTGTTTTGGATTTTTACAAGAGCAATTTGTAATGAAGTCATTTTTAAACTTTGCACTGAATGTTGAATATCTGACTGAACGCTGCTTCTGTAAACGTCTTGCAATCTTTCCTCATGATGCATAACGGGCTTAGTCAGCTAAGCTAGTCCCACCATGGCAACAAGTGAAGAGTGTCTAGACAGGCCAGCAGAAATCGTATTACAAGTGTTTCTTTATGTTAAAGCTATGGCAGGACTTTAGGAAAATGTCATACAAGACAAGGTTTCGTAAAACAGTACTCGCTGCTTAATGACACCGCGATAATAAAATCAGCTGTATTTTAGAACCATTTAGACACGGTCCAGAATTACATTGTTATCATAGAAACCATTGTTAAGAAAGTTTGGTTAACAAACAGTGTACAATTTAATTTAATGAGGCCTTATTTTGCAAGAATATGCGATAAAACTAAGGCAAAATGACAAAATAAAATGTATTTTTGGTAGTTTTTCAAGTTATGCAAGTTTCCAAGGCATGTTTTAAATTATGCCAGGAAAACAGAAACAGAAGGAGTTAGATGTATGGCGAACTTAGAATTGTTAGATACATTTAAAGGGCTGCAACTCTGTAACCAGCAGGAAGCAGCTGAGATGTTAGTGTCTACTTGCCTTGGTTTGAAAGATGAATGATGAAATTTCACTTTATGTAGCTAAAATTGACAACCAATTAATACACGTTTTTACAGAACAGATTTCCACAATAAAAGTGGTGCAAGTGAACAACTTGCACACATATGTGTGGTGTATATTACATTAATTAGGGTAAAGTGTTTATGTATTGTACTTTGCCAAATACACACGCTTACAATTGGCCATTGCATAATAAAACCACCATTATTTATAAAACCACTGCCTGTCCCGCAATAAGTAATAAGTCTCGTAGTACCCATATGTGATTACAAAGACTTTATCGTAACCTTGGCACGAACTCAATAAAATAATCATAAGTACTGCTGAGAGTTGTTATAAGCCGAATCATGTTAATTGTATTTGATTATATCTTTAGTTTACTGTTATCGCAGTGCATCTGCAGTTTTTTACAGTTATTCTTATAACTTTTTATGTTAATTTTGTATAGCCTGTGTACATTCTTAAAGAAAACATTACCCAATTGTGCAAAATGACTTAGTGTTTAAATTATCTTTTTCAGTTTAAAGCACATATTTTTTTAAATAATGGCTTACGTTGAAGAGTTTCTATTTTGACAGTGTAATTTGACTTTGTACGTGCTCGCCATACATGTATCTACGTAGATGTGGAAGATCAGCTGTATGTTGGAAATGGTTTGCTTAATAAATAGGTTCTGTAACAGATGAATAACTATGCAACCTAACTAGGACATCGTGGCAGCCTTGTAAAATCGGGCCTTAACCAGATATCAATTTGAAATTTTAGATTTTAAACCTAACAATTGCAGGTATCTTAATTCATATCTCTTCACACATCGATACCTTATTGTAAGATGCTTCACTTTTGCAAATGTGTGCGAGACAAACAGAAAAGAGCTAGTTGTTAAAAAATGTTTGCAATGATTACTTCATTGCTAGCTGCGTTTATAGATCTTAAATAATTTTTTAGGCTAATGTTTAAATGTAAGTGTGGCAATTACTAGAGTATATTTTATACCACAGGACAAACAAGGCATTATTTGAAAAATTGTCTTGTTCTTTTTGGATTCTACCTTTTTTGTTTGTTAATTTTTATAATGATAGATATAGTTTTGCAGGACCAGGATCATTACATGGTGCTTGGACTACATCATTTAAGATACAAAGCAACTGAAGAAGATATTAAAAAAGCATGTAAGAAAAAATTATATGATGCATTCTCTACTTTTTTGCTAATTCCAATTTTTCGAGGTATAATAAAAATGTCGTTTGTTAGGAGTATATTTATTTGTATCATTCATTATTACTTCCTTCATTTCCTTCATTACTTTTATGGGTTGTATTTTTGTTTGCTTCTTTATTGGATTGATTCTCACTAATTATTTCTTTAAAGATGAATCATTTTTTCTTCTGACAGATAAAAGGAAAGTGCTTTATCACCATCCTGATAAACGGGCAAATACAGCTACTAACAAAGATGATGATTACTTTACTTGCATCACGCGAGGTACTAATATTAATTATTATTTTCATTATTATTAGCAGAAACCGACTACGCCTGCTGTTTAGTTATATTTTTCAGGTAAGAGTATGGTGTTAAATTTACATTAATATTAGTCCTACAATTTAATTCAACTATCAGCTTATCTGATACTGATGTTATTAACCAAATGAGTGGATACTATATTAAATAAGTAAAGTTACCAATAATCTTTGACCTCCAGCTCTAAATTGCAATGGCGCATGCGCCCAGGTTTGAAATTCGCTGCGGCTCTTACCAGATATTCGTTATCAGTTTTATTCACACAAGTGAATCGGGCGTGACTGAAACAGTTCTGAATTGTGTGTTCACTGACATTGCTCCCTGACATAGCCAATAAATGCAGTGTGTTGGAGAGGCTGGTTTTTTTAGCCAAGTGATTAGCTGCATTGTCCAAATCCATTGCTTCTAAAACCATCGCCCGTATTTCTTTTGTATAGTATGCCTTCAGTGTTCGAATAATGCCTTGATCACACACTGAATGAGTGGTGAGGTGATGTTGGTAAAAACACAACTTTAATATGTCTCGGTGAAGTGCTGACTACATGGGCTGTGCATTTGTCTACCTGTAAAATAACGTTTCGCTTTAAGCTCACATTCCATTTCTCTAACCATTCATTAAACATTGCAGCTGCCATCCAAGCATTCATGTTTGCATGATAATCTCTAAAACATCGTGGATTCTTGCTTCTACCAATCATCCAGCAGTTTTTCCTTCCTTGCTGACATGCTTACACAGCATAGAGCTATCACACATTCTATTGAAATCTTACACCCCTTTGCATTTTTGTTCCTGAATAAGTAAAGTCTGCTCAGGCAAAGCTCTAGTCTAAAATAAAGTCCGGTTTCCTCCATGTTGTAAATATCACTGGGTGAATATCATGCGATAATTTTCAGCCATTCTTCTATCCAGTTTTCAGCAGCTGGAACATCAGCATCCTTTTCCTCACCATGGGTACATTTGTTACACGATGTTCACACTTTCTGTATCGATGAAGCCATCCCTCTGTTGCAACAAAGTCCTCCTTTCACATTTTCTTTGCCAAATCTCCTGCTTTCTGTTGCATTAAAGGACCATTCACTCATAAACCTTTTTCTCTTGCATTTGTAAATCACAGTTTTAGTGCTGACTGTACTTCACAGTCTTCGCCTGTGCGTCACCTCTTGGATGCTAGATTCTTGTTTTGGCTTGGTGACTGTTCAATTTCAGATCATTTTCTCAAAATTCTGCCATGGGTACTTTGGGATACTTTTAACTGCACTGCTGCACACCTCTGCCTCATCTTTAGGAGTTTATCGTACTGCTCTATAATTTTCAGTTATTCCTTAACTGTTAGGTCTTTACGGTTATGCTCCATTTTTCGAACTTCTTAACTCTATTCTTCTTAACTCTAACTTAGTTTTATCTGCTCTTATTTGCTCTATGATGTTTACTCTTGTAAGTCACAAGGAATATTGGCTGATTATTGTACTTCTATCCTTGACTGTCAACTGATTAAACATGAAAGCATGATTTTCAGTGAGAGGTCCAAAAGGAAACCGCTAGGCAATTGATTAAATGTTTAGATTCCACAAATTTTTGGGTAACGAGGTTAATTACAGTGGAAGAGTGAGTAACGTATTCAAACCAATACTACACTAGCACATTAGCACATGCTAAACATACCTACTTACATACCTGCTGTACGTAATATGATTGTTTCTACATATATTATAGAGCACAAATGCGAACCAAGATAACATAAAAGTAGTAAAAGCTGATTGGTCTCGCAAAATGTCGTATTTAAGAATGTGAAGTAAAAATATTGAGTCAATTTTGCATACATTTGAATAGGAGCGATCTGTACCAGGCATTTTTAGTCAATTAAGTGATTGATTCTAGTAACCTAGAGTCTATTAAACAGCGCCTACTGCAGAAGGATTTTACACAGACAAAACCAAACATCACTTTGTTTTTCTTGTGTATTGTTTTTCCCTGGTTTATTGTTATGTTATTGTGTTGCTATGTGTTCCTCCTGCATATTCATTGAGTCTTTTTATTCATAGCTTACGAAATACTTGGACATCCAATTAAGCGACGTTCGTATGACAGCATAGATCCAGAATTTGATGATAATATTCCTCGTATATGTGCAACTTCAAGAGATGACTTTTTTGTTGTGTTTAGGGATGTATTTAAACAAAATGCCAGGTAAACTATATTTTAACAATAATTTTTGGTATTATGTTACTGTAGTGTAATTTTTTTGTTTTATGTCATCGTGTTTTTTAATTTAGTTAACGATGACTAAATTACTCCTTTTTACTTATTATTTATTATCCTGTCTATCAAAATAAAAATAAACAAAATGCTTCAAAATTAATCTTCAACAAAGAACAAACAGTTCACTAGAAAATATGTAACTTTGAATTGCACAAGGAAACATTTGAATTATTGAATCTTATTTATAATCAAAACAGTATACAGTCAAACCTCTATATCGCCTACTTTGGAACTGCAAAAGAGTTAGTATTATAGAGTTTAGCATTATAACAAGGTGGATTAATACAGGCATGTCTATGCAAATATAGATATTTTACTTTGCTAAAAATTTGGGGATTAAACAAGCTTGGCATTATAAAGGGGAGCATTATAATGAGGTTTGACTGTAATTCTTTTGGAAGAATTTTAGGGATCTGGGAGTCAGATTTGAATTTTCGTCTCTAATCACATGATAAGCAGATCACTACCGCTTCTGCAACCTGTCACAGCTTTAAAATTTGAAACATTACATAGCCGGGTTACCTGTTGGCAGTGCTCACAGATAGCAAATTGGCAAGTTGGGAGGGCCAGTTATAAGTTAGCCTGTTCGAAGAGTTTTACCCAAATGTTCCACAATCCTAACCCTGTCTGTTTGTTCAGTGCAACTATAATTACATCCAGTACACAAATGTAAATAACAGAAGAGCACATTAAGCTAGGAATGTGATCCTCGGGGAAAAAATCCCAAAAGCATGAAAAATGCATTAAATACCACCCTTAAGCCTAGTACCAGTCCCAACTGTGAATATGTGCTATTTTTGGATTATGTCGATCAAAAACATGATAGTATAATCTTGCTGGATGCCGAACCAGGATTTCTCATGATTCCACCTTACCTGTCAAAGAGTAATTGTTTAACAAAATGTTCGCTAGACTAACCGTGCTAGAAGTAACAGAATTAGCTAGAACCATGCTATGTATCTATATTATGTAAGTAAATGTGTCGGCCTAATTAGTCATGTTGATTCATGTAGGTATAAACCTATTTTGAACTCAATTAACGCACATTTGTATGTTCTAAAAATTTGTTCAGTTTTTCGACTTTCTTTACGAAGTTGGTATTATAACACTACGGTTAGGCGGCACACTGTGCAAGCACTAAGTGCAGTCACCCAGGTCTGTTACTGCTACGGTCATGCAAAAACATTGTAGAAATGTTTAACAGCCATGGGATTGGGGCCAATCAGCATCTGAAGCCAGGTGAATTCCACAGTACTATACTGTATGGTATGTTCCCACGCGAAATCACTTGTAGATCATTGTTGAAATGTATATTTAGTTGATTGTTCTGCATTCTTATAAAATGATTGCATATTATGGATTTTTATTGTGTCTTTTGTGAAAACTGGTTTCTAAATATAAGTGCGTGCTTATTTATGAGGGTGTGCACTTGTGTGCGCTCGCACATGTGTACATGTACAGGTAATAAAACTAATATTTAATATTAGTACTCAATAACGAACAACTATTTATTTATTTACAAGATTCTGTTTTATTAACACACCACAAGAAATTATTGTCGATTGTGCAAGTCAATGAAGCCCAGTTAAAATCAACAACTTAGTGAAAAAGTTAGTCAACGCTATGTGTACAGGGATTTGCGATCGCAGTTTTCTTCATTTCTGTAATTTTTTTAGGTGGTCTACAATACAACCTGCACCTGATTTAGGAGACGAAAACTCAACATTTGAAGAAGTTGATCAGTTTTATGCATTCTGGTAAGCAAATTTTTACTCTAAGTGTTTCTTCAATTTTGTTTTGTACTTTTGAAACTTGTACATTACCTTATTTACTTTTTCTATTTTTTTGTAGTTGTAATACTGATATTGCAGACTAAGTGGAGCTTGTAAAATTTAAAATTGAGCAAGTTTGAAATTAATGAAATTCTTCAGTATTTGTGTTGTAAAAAATATTTGCTTGTCATAATATTGATGAGCAACTTAGCTTAAATTCAACATAAGGTCTTAAAACACAAACCTTAACAAGTGTTAAATAACGAAAATGCCTAGAAGTTTGTTATTGTTTCACTAATAGTTAATGTTAGTATTACCTTTTACGATAAAATAAAATAACTCACCTGTAAGATAGTATTTGCTAAAAAATTTACAAAGCTAACCATCTCTTTAAGTTTTGAAACATGTACATGTCTTTATTGCTTGTTTTTGTTTTTTGTTATTGGATCACTTAAGCCTTCGTCTTGCTTTTCTTTTATATATTTTTCAAACAACAAAAATTTTATTTTTTATAATAATATTTTTCCTTGACATACCTCATACCACATTGACAAGGCTACAACTGATGTAAATGTTTGTAGACAAATTGTGACAGGGTTAGAATCTAGCTCGCTGTCAAAGATAATGTTCTAAGAATGAGACTGAACTGCTGCAGATCACTTTGGTATGTGTATACCTGCCCTCAAAGAGAATATAGCAAGAGGAAGGAATATAACTACTTAATTTTTCATAACCAAGGTCACATTCCCTTTGTCCCATTACAAAATCTGATAGCATATAACTTTTTATTGGAATTTTGAAGGTATGATTTTGACTCGTGGAGAGAGTTTTCGTACCTGGATGAGGATGATAAGGAAAAGGGGGAAAATCGGGAAGAGAGACGCTGGATAGAAAAACAAAATAAAAGTGCACGGCAAAAGCGCAAAAAGGAAGAAATAGCTCGGATACGTACTCTTATTGGTGGGTCTTAAATTTTACAGTACATTAGGCTTTGCCTAACTTGCAAGTAGTAATCAAAGAAATGGTTCAAGTTGCACACACAACAACTCTAGTAAAATTATATCATCTATTAAATGCATTTATTACACTATGGGTGTGATGTCTCTGTATATCGGGTGATGCAAAAAATGTGCAAAGTTTGGAGCACAATAATATTAGGAGGAAGTGCCCACAAAGTTAAAATTTTACAACTTGAAATTACAATACATAGTTTTTGGCTGTGGTAGCTAAATGGTTATAGTTTTAGTAGTTTTTAAGTTGCGACTGAAAAATTTAAAATTGTAAAAACTGGAAAATGTCAGCTAGTCAACAATTGAAAAAGAGCCTCGTTATAAAACATGAAGCACTCAGTAAAATAGCAGCAAAAAATGAGAAATCAGCAGCCAACCAGTTTATATCATAGTGGTAAGGATAAATCATTATCAAGAAGAAAATGGGGAGGCATGTCAATTTGCGAATATTTCCCCTGGCAAAAAGTGGAAGAAGACTTCTGTGAATAGGATTATAAAAAAGATACGAGATGACAGCCCATATTGCTCCTGGCTTTGAGGAGCAAAAATTGTTTTGGTGTGACTTTGTAACAGTTATTTTTTAATAATATAGACAAAAGATTACAATGTATTTCTTTCTATATTGATTATTTGACACTGGTGCCAGAGAGCAATTTGATGAAAAACAAACATTTAAATATTGGTGAGTGATAATGAACAGGTAATGGCAGGACTCTATGAAGAGACAGCAATGACAAGGATATTGCATTTTGCTGATTGGTGTTACCATGTAAATTTGTAACAGGCACGCAATAGAAGAGGAAAGCCTAAAGATGAGAGAAGCTACAGTCCTTTTGAAAAACTGAAAAGTGTGACAGAAAAAGGAATAGCAAAAAAACTAACAACAGTGCTTTGAAGTAGGAACATTGATTTATTTGCAGATGAAGTAGTTTATCAGATAGTGAAGTATTAGATAAAACTTTTAAAAAGGAAGATTTAAGTGTGGTATCGCAGAAATGGGCTACTTTTTAACAACGACAAGAAGGTGAACATACGGATGATTTTATTAGCAAGTTTGAAGAAAAGGTGGCTGAATTGAAACGTGATGACATTAAACTTCCAGAAATAATTTGTACTATGCAGTTATTGGAAATTTCAAAAATAAGTGAGAAAGATAAGCAAATAGTGTGATGTTGTCTGATGTCATGGTATCAGAGTACAGGGCTGCTTTTGAAAGGCTATAACGACAGAAAGGTGAGCGATTAGATGATTATATTAGCAAGTTACCAAATTATATTAGGAAATTTCTTTTTATTAGAAAAAGTCATTATGTAAGTTTTTTGGTTATCAGGTAACACCATCAGCTCTCGATTCAACATTATACTCTTCAGAAAAATAATAATCAGCAAATCTGTTAGAGGATGAGGGATAAGACAGGTTATAAAAGAGGTGCAGTGAACAAAAAACAGATCATTTCAACGAAATTCGATTTCATTTTTCCAAGACAACAGCTGCACTAATTTGTGATATACTAAAAAATCCAGCAGACTATAAAGAAAATATTCCAAGATCATCAATTGGTGTTGTTTTGTGTTAGTTATTTCTTAAAAATGTAGAAAGAAATTTATAATGCATTTCGTTTTATACTGACTATTTAACACTTTCTTGACACAATGACAGCAAAAGTGAATTCGGAACCTTACATTATAGCACTTCGCGATGGTCTGTTACTCAACACTCATCGACTGTATCCATGAGAAGATTTCATTTTCAGCAACCTGGTGCTACATGTCATACAAGCCTGTAAATATGAACTTTCCTTGAAGAGGACACAGCAGAATTCATGCATCAAGACAAATGGCCACCAGAATCACGAGACTTATTCGTCTGGACTACGGTATCTAGGATTCTCGTAAAGAGAAAGTGTATGACGGCTGCACACAGCTGTTTGATGTTGAGAAATTAAACTAAAAGCAAAATTTGTTGAGTGCTGAGGCCAAATGCCCTTAAAGAAGTGAGAAACTGTGCCAACTGTTTCAAGAAACGCCTTCGTCTAGTTTACGTTGAAAATCATGGACACAGAGCACTGGCTGCAAAGTTTAACAATACTGTCACAAATTTTTTCCAGCATTTATTTTTTGGCTTCTTGTTTCATTCTTTGTCTTTTGAAAAATCTATGTGAATAACCTAAAATTTTTGCCGTTTATACATAAGTGTCTGTAACACCAGTTTGGTAATTTTCAAGAGATTTTGTTATTTTCTTATAATGTTGTGATCAAAACTTCTGCCCATTTTTATGCCACCTGATATATGTGACTATACGCATTTTTTTCTTTGGTGATTAGCTAATGGTTATTAATTTTATTTACCATTCTGTTCGTGTTTTGGTGCAACTGTTAAGCTTCTTGCTTTTCTATGTTAAAGAAGACTTAGTCTATGTGGACTGATGGATTAGCTGGTTTGGTAATGCTAGTGATGTAACAAATAAAATTTGTGGACTCTATTTGTGACTAGAAAAATAATGCATATGGACTAAACGAACCAGTCAAACAATTCACGAAATTAATAGCTGGAGTAAACAAGCTTGTAATTAATGGATGAGATCGCTTATGATTTCATTATTTAATTTAACATTCAAGTTAACATTAGCAGTATAACTAGGTAGCATCAACAGCATATATGTACTTGAAAATTATTTATGTTTATGTGCTAGTAAACATTAATAAACTTTGTTTACTCAAGCACTAATAAAATGTTTACAAAAACATTTAGATAATGCTTATGCTTGTGATCCGAGAATACAGAAATTCAAAGAAGATGAAAAGCGGAAGAAGGAGATTCAGAAGCAAGCGAGAGCTGAAGCTGCGAAACAAAGGGCTGAGGAAGAAGAGATGAGGCGGAAAGAAATGCTTGAGGCAGAACATAGGAGAAGACAAGAGGAAGAAGAAGAAGCAAAAGCACAGGTTAGTGGAGCTGATCGTTCCCTTAAAATACTCTAGCTATGCTGTAAAGTAACATGGCTGCCTGAAGGTCATTTAATTTCTTACGCCATTGGTTCTTTTTAGTTCCGCAATTGCTGATATTACTTACTAAAATTGTTGATTCTTTATTAGTGACACGAAAAGATTGAGAATGGGCTAAATAAAACTAACGATTTGCAAAATTAATAGGTGAACTAACGAAGCTAATTAATAGATAGGATCTTTTCTCATACTCAGAAAGAAGCTACCTTGATGCAGCAGTCCAGGTATGGCCCCACTTTATGCTGGGTTATTTCAAATGTATTTACCATGTTTTTAAATTTGCATCCCACTTGAAACTTGTGTTTGCAAGTGTGAAATATCAATCAGTGACTTGCTTCATTACAACAAACGTTCACATAATTTACGAAGCAAGTGTTTTTGAAAATGACCTGTTGCTGTAAGTCCATGTGCATAACAAATGTTCTAAATATATAAAAAAATGGTAAAGGTGAAGATTTTTTAAGCAATAATTGAATGAGCTGGCATTTTTAATTCTTGCAACCAAACGTGATTGAAAAGAAAAAAATATGAAAATGGTACTGGCCTGAATTTGACAAGGAGCATTTGGTTACGAGTTCAACACCATCCAATCGGCAATTGAATGCACGGCTGCCTGTGATTATCATTTATCAAGAGCCCAAAATAAACGATTAATTACTTTTACTCGTAAATTAATGGTTTCAGTTAATAAAGAAATTAATCTGTAGTTAAGTGTTAAGATTTTGCTATAGCAAGTGTGCTATATCACACTTGCTATAGCAAAATCTTCCTTATTCTCATACAGTTATTTCTTTTTTATTTTTATTCTCTGTAAACATATTTTGCTTCTTAGTCTTACAAGCTATAGCCACGAAACGCGCCCTTCCGTTACTTTGCATCTCCTCCAAGGGCTTTTGCTTTCAAATTTTTTTCAAGAGGTATTTAGGTATTATATCTTACATGTGGACCTGGGGTTTTAAAAAACTGGGATTTCGAATGTAGGTTTGATTGCAACTTTTTCATGCTTTTTTGTTTTGCTCAAGTTTGATTTCAAAAGTTTTATAATTGTGGAATTTACTTCAAGATCATCAACTAATAATCATTATGAATTGTTAATTTTGTTAGGAAAATTGTCATTGGCAGGATCGTTAACTTTGTTAGGAGAATTGTCATTGGCAGGCTCTTCAAATAAATGCAACTCTATAATTATGCACTTAATTTCAAATAGCAGAGTTCATTTATGAGTTTTTGCACTATCTGTTTAGCTCCCTGTTTATTCAACAGCAGTATTTACTTGCTAACTGCAATTACATATTTTGCACTATAATAACACTACAAACATTGACTTAACAGGCCGCATTGCTAAAGAAAGAAAAAGAAACTCAGAAGAAAATTCTAAAGCGTGAGAGAAAATCATTGAGAACACTGGCAAAACAAATGGATTACTTTAGTGGAGGAGATGAAACAGCAGCGGTTATCAACATGGGTGAAATTGAGCGGCTTTGTGACTTAATGGACTTAACAGTGCTACAATCACTCAATGAAGTAATGAACAGAGGTGATGAAGAGGAAAGTAAATGTGCCTTTAAATCTGCGGTAAAACTTTTGATAATTGTTGTTATAACTTGAATGATTTGTTCATGTTTGTAACCTAGCTTCTGTTTCTGGTTCCAGTAAAAGGGTCCCTACATATGGCTCATCTTGTTGTTGCTCTGGCACATTTGTAAATGAGTTAAGGCTCTGCACTTTGAAAAGCATCACAAGAAAGTTTTAAAACAGGCATTTATTCAGATTTACTGATGAAGTAAGTTTGTTTTGAATTTACAACTTCAAATTTCGGCAATTGTGCTACATTTTCATAAAAGCATAAGGCTTCAATTAGATGATACGCATTCTTCATTTCTGGGATTCCTTGGTACTTTCATACTTTGACGTATTATTAGAAATCAGCTGATGAACCATTTAGCCTTTGGTAGTTTTTAGTAGTTCTTAAGTGATCTAGAAAAATACAATAAATTAATAATGTGGTTTACTATTGCTTTTAAAACACACTTGCACATTTAGGTGCAATTGATGAATGAAAAGTTGGAACGAGAGAAAGCTGAACTCTTAGCCGCCTCTCAGAAAACATCTAGTGAGCGACTGTTAGAAAATGGTGGTAAAAAATGGTCTGAAGAGGACATTAATATGCTCATTAAAGCTGTCAACTTATTTCCTGCTGGGACAAATGATAGGTACATAAAATTTAAGAATAGTTCACTTGTAAAGTGGATATGTGTAATAAATGTCTTTGCACTTGTTCATCTTAGCTTCCAGCACAACAGTAGTACAGTGGTACTGTTATGAACTAACTTACAGTTTGTAATACAATAAATGTGTGAGTTACCTATTGTTGATTTTTATATTGGAAATTAAATTAAAATGTGTAGTCTAGCAAGTTAACAACCTTTAATTGGCTTAGCTTACGCATCTCATCGTCAGTAGTAGTGTGCTAGAATTTCTTTATTTGGTTAATGAATATTAGCTTGTCGAGGAAAACCCGCAACAAAAGTATCTGTACCTTGTTTTTACGAGTGAACCTTGTTTAATTATGGTTTTGTAAAATACAGAGCATTGTAAGTATTTGTCTGTGTCAAGTGTGTTTTCCTTCGCAAGGTTCATAATAAATTGCAGAAGTTAGTAATATGCGGTAATGATATGTTTGTTCTGTGGGCACCATGACCTGCAGAGTGAATTGGAATATTCAATTTAGTGACCAAAAGTGACTTAAAATGAGTTCTTAGAGCAAATTCTTTAAGTCATTAGAGATCAGTGACAACACTGAGAACATATTTCCTACATGCTTCATTGAAGTAAAATAATTTCGCATACTCAACTGCTGGAATGGTGACAACATATTGAGGAATTATGCCAGTCAATCAAGTGCTAAGACTGCAATCACGTGATCTATGTAGTGATATACATTTTGAGAAATTGAGAAATGTAAAATGAATGGCAGTCTATTCAAATATACTTCTGGTTTTGTGTATTGGTCATCACTAGAGCTGGAAAAGTGTTTATGCAATGAATGAATATTTAATATTGGCATAGATCAACATACTAAATAACTACATTTATATATATATTTAATTATTTGTAGATGGGAGGTTGTTGCTGCATGGGTAGCTCAGCATTCATCTAGTGAATACAAACATTCTGCAAAAGAGGCTTTAATCAAAGCAAAAACGCTACAGAGAAACGGTAAGTATGTAGTATAGGATTTCGCATAATTATATTACTAGCAAATTTTAAGGTCTTGCATAAACACTTATGTCTGAATATTTGTTATAAATATCAGGCATTGGGCAAAATCATTAGAATAAAATCCACCTTTTTTATAAAATTTCATATAAACCTACTTTATTTTTCAAATGGCATTAGTGAATTATTAATTTTTTGGCAGGCACACAATGTTATTATGTCATTGATAGTGAGGCATGTTGGGATAGGAGCAGTAGCTAATTGGTAGACTTAGTCATTGACAATTTTTATATTTTAAGAAATGAACATGATTGTAATGTCTTCAAGCTGACCTTAATCGTTGATCTCGCATGTCAAGAGTGTTCAATAAAAATAGACATACAGACTTTGTATTGCATATTAAAATTTACACAAAAAGTGCCATTTTGTTTGTTTTTCAGACCTCGAATTGAAAGTGGATGCAAATAAAAAAGCTTTTGAGCATTTCCAAAAAGAGCAAAAGCATGTTGGTGCAGCAGATGAAGCAGCTCCTTCTGCCAGATACGATGGTAAATATCTAACAAGCTAACAAAGTGGTATAGGCCATTTTTTCAAAACACCTAAAGCATGCAAAAGCTGATTGTGTAATTCAAGGGATGAATTAGACAAACTCTTTGCTACAAATGCTCGTAGCACACTTGCACATGAGTACTACTTCATCTATGTCCATGATGGTTAGATACAATAGGTACTACAGAAAACTGCATTAGTATTGTTGACTGCGTGTTCGCATCCTGAAGTTATTTTCCTCACGGGCAGAAATTCATATCCCTTGTCAGGTTTTTCCTTTTTCCACTCAGTGCCCCACTCAGTTTTGACTTTGCACTGAAGTTGTTTTTTGTGGTTTTGGCTAGTGCTATACTGTTTTCCTTGTATTTTGTACTAGAATGCATATGTACATGTGCCTAAAGCATTTTTTCAATTCAATTATTTAAGTGGTTTTAAAATGATTGCAGGTCCAGCAGAATTGCAAGGCTTAAATCCTGCTCCATGGACATCAAATGAACAGAAGTTACTTGAACAAGCCTTAAAGACATTCCCATCCAATACACCTGATAGATGGGACAAGATTGCTGAAACCATCCCAAACCGAAGCAAAAAAGACTGTATGAAGCGATACAAGGTGCAATATATAATTCATTGCCACTAATTAATAGAATACTATTTAGAAGAGCACGGTTAACGTCAGTGAGGCCAAGATATTATAAAAGTTCATAAATAGCAGAGAAACAAAGGGGGTATATCATAAAGATAAACTAAATGCAAACACAACATCCGGGAAACAATAATAATTATAAATAAATGTGTCAATTTGCGTAGTTGACTCTGTTTAATTTAACCATGTTTTATATACATTGTAAATGTGATCATTTTTGTATTTTAATAAAACCATTTAAATTTTGTAGTAAATGCAATAGCAATTCAGTTATCGTTACTTATACTGTGAACTGTGATAACTGCATAAACTGATACCTGCTATATTCTAAAAAACACCCTATTCTTAAAATAAATGTGTGCTAATACATTTATTTCGAACAAGCTTTCGACACAGTTTGTCGACTTAGATGTGTACATATAAAGTTTGGTTACACACTCTTCAGTTAATACAGTGTACACTGTTTTGCATTGTAGAAACAGATCTGACGTAGATCTCAGAAGTAGATCTGACGTAGATCTGATGTAGATCTTTTGTGCATTCTCATCTGTTTTTGATAGATAACCACTACTGTAACCTAAAATGATGGAGCACCCCGAAATAAGGAAGATCTTAGACCTAAAATCAATTCCAGAATCACAGAAACCCAGAAGAAAGATTTGGGCTTCCCAATTTATTTGTTCACATTATGGTGACAAAAACTCCTACTGAAAATTATATGCTGTCACATATTTGCCTTAAATTAGCTATGACACTATTATTATTCCAATTTATCTAAAACCTGAAATCGTAATATAAATTTTATATTAACAAACATTTGATAAGTTCAGTGGAAAACTTTACATGTGGGCAGTGTAAGGACAGTGTGGGCAGTGTACATCAGTATGCTTACTCATGTTGCTTGTATGAGTACTCCTCAAGGAACACGAGGAGGAGGAAGTGTTGGAATGAAATGGCACAATGATCAGAGTGGTAAATAACTTGTCATTGATATTGCAAGAAATGTACCTGACTAATATTTATATCTCTTCTGTTATTTCTGCAAAGACTAGATTTTATGGTCAAACCTTGTGGAATATTTAGCCTTTTAGCAATTTATTATTTCTTTTTCTATTATGAGTGTTTCCAAGAAACTGTTTTTATATTCAGGAATTAGCAGAAATGGTGAAAGCAAAGAAGATGGTGCAAGCAGCTGCAGCAAAAACACTAAGATGAGAAACATATCAAGTAACGAATTTTGTACTTATTAAGCTATTGTCATGCAGTAATTGATTACATGTTCCTGTGACTCTGCGTTATTGAGCTCTGCGTTAAATTATTTATGTGCCTCAATTAATACAACAGCCCACTGTAATTCATTTGTAACTGTTTTTAATCGGTTATTTTTAGTCAGTCAGTAAGATAATTTTTCAATGGTAACTATTAAGATAACTGTGTTCTTGTAACTGTGCTGTTCAAAAAATGTAAGGGCAATATAGCTCATAGCTTCTAATTTGTGTAGCTGTGCAAACAGTTTTTCTCATTCTATAGTTAAATGTGTTTAAATTCAATTGAACATTAAATTACACATACTTTTTTATAAATTCAAGTGTATTTGCATTAGGCCTAATACCAGTACATACACTTTGCTGTAAAATGGGCTGTTTGTTTGTGAGTGTAATAATGCAACAGAGGATGTTCAGGGTTGAATTCTTCTCCTGGTATTGCACAGCAGAGTGCTAGGGGGAAATTTTTCCCCAAGTGATACACAATTTTAGTTTTGTATCGCATTTGCTACTAATCGAGTTTTGTGGAGTTATTTTGTTCTGTAAAAAATACATTTTAAACTTACACGCCCGTCTCTAAAGTTACCTATTTTGAGTTTATTTGTATATAAACCAAAACTATAAAATTCAGTTCATAATTTTCTACTAATAGTAGCTACAAGATCTTGAGCAAACTGTATCTGATCCGCCAAAATTATATAACGATATAAGCATATGGTCATATGGTGCACTGCTTGCCTGCTTGTCTGTTTGCCTGCTGCCTTCATGTGTAAGAATCACTATTTGCCATTGCAAGAAGGCCTGCAGGTAGATTCTTACCTATACATAAACATGTTTGATGCTCGAAAAGAGTTGCTGATGACATAGCGGAAGAAAGCAACTATGTGCCAAAGTTAGCGAAACATGTTTAAATCAGTTGCACTATTGAACAGTTCTGATAAATATTTTTGGTAAGTAAGCCCTCCTGTGTAAATTTTTTGAAAATCTGAGTAAAGATAGAGTCTTAATACTATCTTTTTTTAGAATAGTTACACACAAAACTGTGTGATTGCTACACAGTTCTAAATTTAAGTAACACTTACTACTATGCAAACTTTCCAGCATAAATTCAGCCCTGGTTTTATTGGTTGGTTCTTATTAGTCACCATTTCCAGTATATTTTGATTAAGCCTAACGTCTGTGAATTGTCGTGCAACCTCAGTAGTCATTTCTCGTTTGATTGCTGTTGTAAACTTGCATCTTGTTTTGTTACAAGCCGCTGGGCAAAACTGACAGAAATCATTAGAAATAAATTGTAACATAAAATAGTTATAGAATAGCTGAAATAAAGACAATTTAGTGCAACATTATACACATGATATTATGGTAAAATGAAAAGCTTCTGTAACTTTTTAGTTTTCAGCATTTATAGCGGGCATTAGTGAAAATGCACTGAAACATCATAATGTGAAGAAATACAATCTAATGACCAGACTTTGGTCTGAAGTCAAGAAAGAAAAACAGAATTGCTGCCATTTGTCATTATTTGTACTTGTATTTGTGACCATATTTTTAGGCCTCATGTATTCTTAAAAAAATAGTCACCAGTATGTGCTAATTAGAAAATGTTAATTGTTAATGTAAGATGTTAACTAGCAGCGGGTGATTAAATTCATCCCTGATTTGATTAACTGAAGTTGATGTTGCATCAGTTCCTTTACAAAGATATAAAAGGTTCAATAATTTAGTAAGGAGCTTCAGTGTGAGTTTTTTTAGATATTTAGAATGTTTCAAGGTTAGTATCAAGCAAAGAATGAAGAGCAGTCTTTGCCCTTATAGACACCGCCACAGCCATTGAAACCATGAAATTGAGTAAGTGGGAACAACATTGCAAGGAATAAAATAGAAAAATTTATTTATTGAAATGAATTACCATAATTACGTCTTGAAAAGATTCAAATCTATAAGGAAATAAGATACTATAACTTGAATAATTTACTGCCTTAGTTTACAGTGCATAAGTATATTGTGTTTAAGTACATAAGTAACATCTGTAATATACATCAGGTAGCTCATTTGGCAATTGTGAATGTGAAGCATCATATTCCTATTCCTAATTATATGGTTTTCATGGGAAGCTCTGCACGACCCATGTTTGTAGCAAGAACTCATTTCATACGGCTTATGCCAGCCAGTAGTAAGTTATTAGCTAACATTACATGCTACTGAATGACAGTAAGTTTGGCAGATGCTAATCATTTTCAAACCAGGCTGTGTAAAAGCAAGTGGAATTAAAAACTGACTGCAAAAATTGGAAAAAAACACTTGTACAGGTCTGTTATGTCCAATAAACTATTAAAAGATAATTTTAGAAGAATTAGTGTTTCAAAAGAAAGAACCTCATTTAAAAGAGACCAATGCTGATTTTATAAATAAAAAAGCTGAAATGTTGTAAATAAACAATATTTATGTGAAATGGAATGTAGGTGTAAATGTAACTTTGTATTAGAAATGACCTAATTTTTAGATCATAGACCTACATTTAAGCACTTTGGGAAGCACTGCCTGACACTATTTGATATATGATATCATTTGTCACATTTAAATTAAAAAGTAACAGTCCCAATTTATTTTATGAAGATATGTTTGGTTAGCAGGGAATACAATGCAAACTGATTGTTTTGTTAAGTATTTACAGTCTGTTAATCTGTCAAGTACATAAAAGAACAATGACACTGATGAGGCAAATTATATCACTGGTGTGTAAACTTAAAATGCCGATTATTTTTCATTACAATGTTATGAACTTACTAAAGTTTTGTAGTTCATGTAAACTAACTACAAAATAAAATAATGTGAAATGAAAACTTTGTGAATACAAACTATGGGCAACCAGAAATCGTGATACAGAAATAGTTTGCAGCAATTAATTACGTACATATACTGCAAAAAAAAACTTTTTGTGGTTCAGTATCAATTTGATATCTTAAAGTGTGTATGGCACCAGTACTACAATGATAATAAATTTTTAGATCAGCCATTTTTCATTATAGTTTCAAATGTTAATCACCTTGAAGAATTTGGCTTTTCTGGTAGTATTGCTAGTTTCGATAGTTCAAATTCATTTGAATCAGTTTTATTTAGCAAGATAAATTGTCTATAATCCACATGTCACATGTGGCGCAAATATCATGTCTCTCTTAGTCTCCCTGCTTCAACAAAGAACTTCTAAGTCAATAAAATTTCTGAATTGATCTGGAGCTGGGGTTGTGTTAGTAGAGTATGCTGCAAAACTTTATATTTACACTTTCTACGTTCCTATTTTATGGTGGGTAATTATAGCAAAATTTATGGCCATTCATTATTTTCCAGCAGTATTCTTTACTCAATTTTATTATCTTAATCAGATAAAATGTTTCTGTATCTTTTTATCACTTTGAATTTCGTGTTTACCTAAAGCATTTGCAGTAAATTTTTTCTTTACTAACCTTCAATACAAATGCCACAAATAATCCTTATTATTTCTGGCACGTGCTGTCATACAGGCAACAAAATGACATATTTATGCAAATCACAATAATTTTTTGGAGATTATTTTATGCCCAGCAATGGAATTCAAATTATACTAAATAATAGCATAAATAAAGCTTCCTTTTAATAAACCTTACCTATAGCGTAAAGTTAAACAAAACTATAAAAAATTAACAAAAGTAGTTAATAGATAAATATCAACAATAAGAAAGACGTGTGGGAAAATTCTCCTTAAACTGTACAATGCAGCAGGTAAAACTGCTCAACGATGTCCATTGTTTTGTCATCAGCACCGGTGACAATTGGTTACTATAAACAAGTTGATCGGTTATTGATCAAGGAAGTTTGTTCTTCAGGTTTTGAAGCCTCAGTTTTATCACACATGTCCTCTTTTCGAGGTGAATCTGATGCATCTTCTACTAACACAACTTCTTGTAGAGCACTTTGCTGAACATCGTTCCTAGGTGCATTGCTGATATCATCGCAGCCACCATACCGTGCATTACCATCAGAACGAGTTCGCACTGTAACTTTTTTCTTTCGTGCAGGTGCACTACTGAGCACTTGTTCACTTGATGCTGTCTTTAGGTTCACTATTTTATCTGTGTCTCTTGAGTGATCACTGATAACCGTTTTTATTATTGGTTTTAGCTGTATGGGTGGTGATACTTGCTCACTGGGCTCACATGCCTCTGATGCTGCCTTTCTATCTTCTATGTACATGTCTATTAGCATATTTAATTTCCCGTCAATTTCGTCTACCTAAGTAAAGGAAATGAACAATGAACATAATTCACGTGAAAAAAGAACAACTGCTGTACGTAAATTACTACATGTGTGTTTCAGATACAAAAACAGCAACTTGGCATAAATACAGTAAAAAACGATACAGATAAAGAGTGTCCCTACTACACGGCGCATGTACGATAGTGGTTGGTTGAAAAATTTTATAGTGTATTGATGTGAGGAATATTAATACATTATATATTGCTGTGATGAGCAAAAAACAAGGATTTGGCAGCTGGCTTTATTCATAAGATTAGTAATCTGGTTTGGGAAATTTTTACATTCCTGTAAATATTTTAAATTGGAGTGGGTACCATGACAGAATCTTATTGGGTAAGCTCATTGCAGTGGTTCTATTGTATTACTGCTACTTT
Organism: Tubiluchus corallicola; assembly: GCA_030141605.1. Taxonomy (NCBI): domain Eukaryota; kingdom Metazoa; phylum Priapulida; class Priapulimorpha; order Priapulimorphida; family Tubiluchidae; genus Tubiluchus; species Tubiluchus corallicola. Next base: position 76,088 of record JAQGDQ010000376.1, on the reverse strand, counting down.
CAGTAATGAGTAAAATGATTTGCACATCGTAAGGAATTAAGTCCTTTAGGACCATTACAACATTACATCGTGGCATTTCATCTTGCAACAAATGTGCAGGAAAAAGCAATGCACATGTAATCAACCATGATGTGCAAGATCGAGCTAGTAAAGCAAATCAAACCAAATCCACTTAGATGTTACATAACGAATTACTGTATTTTACATAGAATTAGTTAAACGAAGACATTCCTACAGACAATGCAGCTAAAGTAATCATTGACATTTGCAGTGAGGACGAATTCATGCAAGCAAAAGCATTGCTGATTAAAACGATAACAACTGCTGAGAACTATTATGAGGCATTCAAGATTGAAGTGAATAACAAAATGAAAATGGTAATGGACACTCTTTATCTGCTGCAAAATAAAATTCTTATAGACAGTACCAGTGTAACCAGGTTTGTGGTCATGCATGCTCATAAAGTGCCACCAGTCTCATTGTCTGCGACAGATGTTATGGCTTTGGCAAAACAAGTGTCAGTTTTAAAGCATCGTATTGATGATATACCAAGAACCTTTCTCTACAAGAAGTGAGTTTTTTAGCAGTGAAAGTAGGAGTGTCCGAGTATGCCTTGAACGAAGCTGAGACTAGAAGCTCAAAACAGTTGCAGACTGAAACTACACTTGTTTTGATATAGCTCACCTACGCCTCAACACTAGACATACTGTGATAAATGATAACTAGCTTATATAATTAGAATAGAAATAAAGAGTAATTAAGTGTGTATAGAAAATAAGAATGTTGTAGTTTGAGTCTTCGGTAACTATTTTGCAAGATAGATCATGTCGCTTGGCTGTTAATGGTCGACATCTTCAAAATATTTTCAAGACAACTAAATTTCAGACTTTCTCTGTTTATTTCTTATGTCGTACATTTTTAATTGTGATTTTCAGATTTTGATGATATTTGAAATTGCATCAAGAGGCACTTATGTTTTTCCGGTTATATAGTCTGATTCGGGGAAACCACTTACCGTTCGTTCCACTTTCACTATTCTCGAAGCAAGGCTTTGTTTTGAGTCATACACATCTCGACCCTTGGAACCAATTTTGCCTAAGATTTGGTCTAACCTGGAAAACCAGTAGTAGTATTTGAATGGAAGCAAATATGTCATAGTTAGTCAATACACTTTTGCCAGAAAATGGCATTTTGATGTCTTATATCAAACATGCAGCATTGCAGACAAATAATAGCTAAAGCTAAACACTTTATGCTAAGCACTTATGCTAAACATAGTACGCCTTATGAGAACTGCCAACAGTACTACAGCTAAAGCTTAATCTAGCTTTGCTATCTATATAACCAATCATCCAGATTCTCACCTGTGCTGAAGGTTCTTTACTCGGCTAAGCATATCTACATGTCCAGCTGAGTATTGCTCTATCACGTCTTTTACGTCATACGGCCGTAAGGCTTCCTTGAACTTTCGGCGTGCCACAAAATATCTAATTTTGCGTATTGCTCTTATTGCGACTTTGTGCACTTGCGTGAGTTCACGAACTAGCATATCATCATCTGTAAGAATGTAAGAAGATTAAGCTCGACATCGTCTTTTGGTTGTGTTTAGGTAGTGTTGGCTTTCTGAAGCATAAAACTAGCATAAAATAAAAGCAAAATTAGCAAGCTCCTACCAAAGCATTGTTGCAAAGTTGGACTAATTTCGAATTGTGGCAACTGTAATACTAAAGACCCAGAATATAAAATATTCATGTCATGCTATGAACATGTCATTTCTTACCTTCAGTATTTTGTAAAGATATTGCTGAGTCTACTTTTCGTAGGGAGGGATGGGTCGTTAGGTCGAGATGGCTGCTCTTCAGTTCTTCATCTAAACCCACACCAACAGTTAATCCAGGTGGCCTCATCAAATTTGATATTGGACTATTTTTTACTTGTGGTGAGACATTGCCTGTTCTATCCCTCCGCCGCACCGAAAACCGGCTTACAAACGATGAATTGTATTTAAATCTGCCAAAAGACAAAGGTTATTTTTCATCATGTCCTAATTAAGTTGTGTTTGTATTATATACGGTGAAACACTCAAATTTCTTTTCCCATTATAATATTCAAGAGTTAAGCCTTTAATTCGTGCCAAGGGATTCGTGCTTATATTCAGCAGTTTAAGTGAATAAAAGAACAGCATTAAGTATCAATAAATTTATCTAAGGTTAACAGAACTCATCTTAGTTCAACAATATTCAGTCAGCCATAATGTGGTTAAATTATGCTCAACTTTTTACCCTTACTTTTCCTTGTGATATTCAAGCTGACAGAATATGGTTTATAATTAATTGAGATTGTGGCTTCTAAAATCTTACGTGCTTCTGCAAAAAGTACATAACTGTTAGTGGCTAATAGGTTCTTAGACTTGGGAAATCTTCTTAGAGTTGGAAAATATCTGTCTTTGTTTGCTTACCCAGCCATTTGCTTGAGATAGTGTCTGAAAGTGTCCAACGCTCTACAGTTAATATTACTACTCTCTACTGGATTTAACATGGAGATCGAAGGTCATAGTAGGATTTGTTACTAATGTCACCAAACCCTGCATGGTGAGCTTGCCATTCTCCCTCCTTGATGAAGGAAGTTGAAAAGATGAAAAATCAAATGCCATAGAGTGGTTGTAGTAGTAAGTAAAGCATAGTTGTTTAGCCAGTCTTTGAAATACACAAACTGTTGTGGTTTGGGGATAAAATGAAATTTACTGAAGACAGCTAGCTAACAATATTTCTGACATGATCAGAAGATGAAGATTTTCCAAACAATACGTATAGAATTGCCCTTGTAAAAGACATCAGCCTTTTGTTTGAAGTTATTATTTTTTATTTTATTGAATTCGCATTACTTGATTATCTAGAAACTGCATTTCACAATGAACTTGCAACTTGTAACTTTTTAACACGTTGCTTGTAGTTCAAACGTCAACCAATCTCATGTCAACTCATACCATTCAATTCATCTCGTCAAGACCTTTCATTTGATTTACTGTACATGCTAGTTTTGGTCGAAAGAAGGCATTGTTTCTTTAACCCCCATTTTGCTTTTGTGGGGTCAAAGATCTCGGCATAACTTATACCATTCAATTTGTCTAATTGAGACCTTTCATTAAATTTACTGCAAGCCATTATTCTTCAAGACTGGAAAAACGTCTAGGTTTTCACTCGTAGCGGAAATTTTTTTCACTATCCAACTGACCCATATTCAGCAATGCATAAGTACTTGAGCCATTCTAGTCACACACTAGATAATAATAATAATAATAATAATAACAATGTTACAGTAATAATAATAATAATATTATTATTAGGCAAAAAATTGTGGCTCTAGCTCAAAACTGTAGGAGATAGTCTTGCGAAAAACTGATATATATATATATATGTATATATATTGTCTTTGATCCTTTAATCCAAGGTCATTGTTAAGTACTACTTGTCTGAACGCGTAGCCCAGATACGTACCCTGCAATTTTCGCAACTCCAGCTTGTTTATTTGGCCAGTTATTCACAAAGTCCTGTTTTAACAGTTTCGTCCATGTCATGTCTCTTGGCCACTCAGAAAAACACACATATATAGTCTCTGTACCTTACCCTGCCCAGGGCTACCCACCCTGAAAGTTTGCAAAACCTACGCAAGCTTGCAAGGCGAAATAATTGTTTGCAGAGAACAAAATAAATGAGAAAGAAAAAGCTGTATGAGAATTAAGAAGGTTTTTCTGTTGCAAAATCTTAATTAGAGCTATCAGATTTCCATCTTCTTTCAACCTATATCTTGATTTTAATAAGTGATAATTAGGTTATTCTATTCCCAAGTCTCAAGTGTACATTTATTCTGCGCTTATAAAAGTTTTGTTACTTAATTAAATTATGCACGCTAATAAACTTTTCTGAGATGAAGTGCATTTTGTAATTATTCGCATAAAATGTGTTGAAATTAGCCATTCATCAAATTTCTTGTCTCATGGGTATTTGGGAACCCACTGATTAATATCACTAATTTATACAGCTGCAGCAGTAAAGTAATGGTGAACGGATAACATTGCTGACTAATGAAAAAAGTATGAAACACTTCAAATCTCTTGAGTGATTAATGAATGAAGAGCAGAAGTACGGTACTATCATCGCTGTTTATTATTGCTTAGATATTTTTAAATCTATCACGTACATGGCTTCCTTTTGATTAGAAAATTACAGCAGAAAATTCTCATCCCATCAGTCCCATCATAATTATAAAAGAACGGTTGTGTTCACTATCCAGACGCAATTCATTACCATTAAAAACTATGATTTAACAAGTCAACAAAATACGTAAATGCAAAACGGTATAAGTGCTATTACAATTATGACCATTTATTGGCACTATGATCGAAAGCAGTATGTTTAACTTTATTTAATCAAACATTATATATTTGGAGTGAACACTTTTTTCTTTCCCAAATAAATATCTTGTTGCAGTCAAATTAATTTTGTTATCTAGATTTCTTTACTGCTAACTTTTGCACAGCAATCACTTATATCCCAGAGATGACAGTAATGCTTTCTGAAGTCTACACTACGTTTATGTTGGCATGTCCAAGTTGGACAACTTGGCATGCATTACTGGTTGCATTTAACATTCACTGCAGTTAACAATGTGTAACAACACACATAGACAATTAAACAAGCAGTCAAAAAGCCCTGGGTTCAATTTGTAAGTTTGATGTGATCTTTCTCTATAAAACTGATGATTAATTATAGTAATAAATTTAAAATCCATTAATCAGTAATACATCCTACCTGCAATAGACGATCAATGAGTATTAGTTTTAGTTTAGTAAGTAGCATTTCTGAAATGTTTTGCTATTAAGGCAAAATGTAATAACTTACGAGGAATTAACAGTTGTAGGACGATGTACATGCACCTGCCATGTTGCCACTGAACATGAATTCTCATCGGCTGCATAACATCTCCATAGGCATTGTATTAACTGTGCGGCCGGCTGACGGCGGCGATTCAAATGTTTCTGCCTTTGATGTTGTTGTACCTTGAGAGCAAAGCCTGATCCGAGAATACCCTACAAGCATTGAATAATATAATATGCATCACATGTGATTTATTGGCACTATAATCAACTTGTCGATTTTTCATGCATTAATATTGTGCGTTAATATTTCTCAGTTTCTATGGTGCAACTAATTAATCATAGCCACAATGTAATTATCAGTAATGTACCGAAACTTTGCATTTATGCAAGGCTTGGACCATAGTTGTAAATGCAAATATGGTTTGATGTTTTATAAAAATCTGGGTTTTGACGGACAATCTTTTATTTTGGTTTCTTTTATAAATATATCTCAGAAATCTTTAGTATCCAGTCTCAAACAACTATTACCGGAGCTGCAAACATTCATCAATTATTGTACTAGTAGAATGGTTGCTGTCAACCCTTCCTGTACTATTGCATTTGAAACTGTACACGATTTTGCTGCAATGCGAGTTTGATCAAGTGAACTGACACTGATAGCTGCTTTGCAAATATTGTACCTCTTGTCTCCTTATGTCAATAATTGCCTAGATGTCAGCCTGCAATTTATGTAAGAAGATTTCCTATGTATTTCTACCAGTCTCAACTGAGTAAGTTGTAAAGTGAAGCCGCTTATTAAATTTAGTGCTTGTCCACGTTAGTTTTGTGGACTAAGCCAGAATTTAATGACTGCCCGAAAGCAATCTGCTTAATCCCTGATTTACGGAACCGTTACTCGACATTTGAAATTAGAATTATAGAACCACTAGTATTTCATGAGTTACAACAACGTTTGCTAAACACTGTTTGGAACTGCAGTTTCATGTTTCGATCACTTATTCATTTTTAAAGGCTTATGACTTTTCAAAGTTCAAATAAGCTTATGACTTGCTTCCGTGAGCGTATATTCTGTATTGTGTTTGTCAATCATACAAAGAATCCACAATCGATATTTAATTGGTTAACCATGTGATACTGTCTAGAACTGGTAATGAGTAAAAATGACTAGTTCTGCAACCCAAGCAATAATTTCTTTGATTACTTAGGCAAAATACAGCATGACTTGCTTTAACACTAATTCACAGTTCTTGTGTCTAGCATTCCCTGATATTCAAAACGTTTACTATCGTAGTTGTGACTTCGTACAAGTTGTCAATTGACTGATGAAGCTTGTTCTGTGTTTGTTGACTAAACATTTTTCGAAATCGTTTGTTTGTTTTTGAAAGCAATGAAATACTCCAATATAAGGGTTATACAGATCTCAAGCTGTTACAACAACACACAACTATTTTATCATGCCATACATGCACTCATCTAACACAATAGATTTTTAGGTTTATAGAAAAACTTCTGTAAAACATGAATTGTTGAAAACAAAACAACAAATTCTGGTGAAATACGAAGTTCTTACAGCTTTGTAAAATTAGTAGTTGACTAGTTGCTAAGGGAAGACTGAAAAATGATGATTATGAGAGGAGCTGAAATGAAGAAGCAATAATAACACTATAAGTGAGCAATAAAGTAACAGTAAAGTCAGTGATAATCGGATTAGAAAACAACAAAAGTGGTGATGGTACCACGACGTGTGAACATTATAGCAGTAATGGCAATAAATGTGTGAAGAATGAAGAAACGTTGAAAATACGGTGAGTAAATGGTAATTCATTGAAGAAGACGAATACTTCAGTAAGCTCAATGAACTTTTAAGAAACAGCAATAACAGGAGTGAACGAAGAAGCGATGGTAATGAGATGTGTACAGTAAAAGGAGTGACAACTGGATAACTGGCCACTAAGGAGGCAATGGTAATTTAGTGAACAATGAGTGTAACAAATTAGTGAACAATGGGATCAGCAAACAATCAAAAATAAAATTATATAGTAGAAAAAATAAAAAATTCGAATGGCGATGATGAGTGTGAAATAATAATGCGCAATAAAAAGGATAAAAGGAAATAATTGAGCATATCGCATGAAAACACTCTATTAAGGCATGACAATAGGAAAATAATGCATGATCACTAACTTTTGAAAGACTAAAGAAGTAAAACAAGAGGAAAATAAAGAACATATTCATGTTGCAAAAATTCAGTGGTAACAATGAGATACGAAGTACTTAGGGTATTTTTTACTTCTCCCATAAATTGTGAAAAAATTGGTTGTTTACTGTATGCTTAGTTTTCTTTTATTCTGTTAACAGACTAAATTGAATAACTACATTTATTTGGCATACCTTCATTTGCTAATACTTGTGCTAATACTTTTTCAGACAGAATTTTCTTAGGTAAAACAACTGAAGGAAGTGATCTCTATACTTACTGCAGGCAAGGCAAAGAATGAAATCCCCAAAAGAGCCATAAATGCTGCTATCATCTTTCCTACCCAACTCTCTGGATACGAATCGCCATATCCCACAGTTGAAAGGGTGATCTAAAATCAATTTAAAAGTTTTTTGTTTTGTGATGACATGAAAAACGCTAGAAGCCTTGTGGAGGCATAATGCAATGTATTGACTGATTAACTACTAGAAACTTGATATGATGTGTTTCTTGTGTTTTACAAAAATTCAACTTTTTGTTGCATTACTCACCACGCCCCACCAGAGTGCATCGGCATAGCTCTTAAACTTTCGGTTTGTGTCTCTCTCTGCTAGGTAAACCAGAAAAGATGAGAAAATGAGCCCAAGAAAACCAATGTACAAGGTTGTGATTAATTCCTGAAAAATAACAATTCAATTAGATTCGCCATAAAAATACAACAGTTTCTTGGAAAGCAGCTAACTGTTCAAAATTTTGGTTATGATACACGATTTTACCTACAGCAACAAGATGATTTCATGTGACGTACATGCCAAATGTTTAGTTCGTCACAGCATCTTCATGACGTTAATTAAAACATGTAATATATAAACATATGAACTGCATCAACAACAATATAAATAATAATAACAATTTTTATTTGAATTTGCCTTTGAGGTCAATAAAGTTCAAGAGATTGAGTTTAAAAAAAATATTCCTTAGCAGTGATTCATATTGCTTGTTTCGGTTCGTCTTGTTATGAATAATCCACGTGTTTAGTTACATAACCATATAAATAATTTGTTATGTCTTAGCTGTGACTTGACCACGAAATTGAAATTGCACGAAAAATTGTGTATGAATATTTTCTGAGGTGCGCGTGCATGACGTGCGTGCGTGCGCGCGCGTGTGTGTGTGAGTGTGTGCATGTTCTTGCATATGTATGCGTAAGTGAAAAAATTAAGCAAGAGAGAGAGAGAGCTGTACAGTGTGGGAAGAACAAAAGACAGAGAGAGAGTGGCAGCACTAGCAAAACTCAACCCACAAGGCAAGAGAAGAGACAGAGAGAACGGAAGGAAGTCTCAGCAATGACTGTAATAACCATTAACTGCTTGGATTACCAATCACTTTTTCCACTTTTGCATCAGAATGCATTAGCTGAAATGATGCAGGAAACTATAGTGCTTTACATGCAAATGATAGTGATTTTATCTGATCAGCCAGGCATAGTAAACTAAAAGGTTCATTTGCATAATAACAACTATGATTTGTATGCGGATGATAGGTGTCTATCATGCTGTTCATTTCGCCTGCAGAATACAGACTCGCCGGAATTCATTTTAAGGCTTTTGCGTCTCTGTCAATCATGGACGTTAATGAAACTGAAAGCCACCACAAAGCTTTGCTGCTTGAAAAGTGCTATTGACGTTTGAATGATGGATGCGTTTTCTAATTAAACAAGCTCGGTGAACTATACAATCGCATAAGCATTAAAACCCTGCTTGCTTGTTGACGCTAGCCTTGCTCCAGTCATCTTATTGAGTAAAGCAATTATTTTGTCAGCATTCAAACCATATCTGTGGCATTAAAATGATTGAACCCTGGGTCAGTTACCAATGCAAAAAAGGTTTTTCTGTGAAATCAAGTCCCAAGTCTAACAATCGTGGACCTAAATGCTGCAACCTCTTTTCAGAGTGGCTATCTGGCAGTTCAACATTTTAAGAAATTTGCACTTTTTGGACATCACTTGGTGATTCTGTCGGTTCAATTTTGGATTGCAGATCTTATATTTGATCGGAAGTTTTTGTCTTTGAAAATTGTCAATACAGTTTTTTCGTCTCGTGTCGAATGGCCACATTTCAAACTGTGTTCTCATTGTGTTTTTGTACTAACAAGGTCATTGGCATCTTAGACCATTTCACAGTGAGGAGACAATGAAAATGACGCAGTGATGTGCTGCTAGAAGGTCTGAAAATATTTCTGATTTATTTCTCCTGCATGTACCAAGAAAGTTTATTTTCACACACGGACGGCGCTTTTTTTAACGCGCGTCCAACTAGCACCAGCTACTTTGCGAGGACGACGTAATGTTTTTGCTGAGCGTTTACTGCTATTAGAGCAGTATTAATTAGCATCATTATTGGATGCATCTAATTAACAAAAGAAGACGGCACCAAGATGTTGTTGAAACCTTGTACGGCCAGTGGAGAGATGATCGGGAGAAAGTCTACAGATACACTATAATGACCCTGACACTTTCGACGAGTTAACAGCTTTACTCCAGGACTCGATTACAAAGAAGATGTAAATTTCAGAGAATGTGTTGACCCTATAACTTTGTAATTTGATATTTTATATTATCATGTTTAAATCAAGTTACATTTACAGTTTCTCATATACAAAGTACAGTTAATAATGTTGGACAATGTAATGTTAGACTTGTTTATTTTTTAGTAAAGTTCGAACCACTTCATAATCTAAAAATATACATATAAAAATAAATATATTTTTGTTTTTCACGGATGTAATCATAACTCTTGCATTAACAAAAGAAAAAATCGTCTGTATGTTAAAAAAAGAAATATTATTGAAAACGTATAATTTCATGCTGAATTGTGTTACAGTGGACTCTCGTTACAAGAATCACACGTATAAGAATCAGCTCGATATAAGAATCAAAATCGCGTTTCCCGAATTGAATCTGTATTTTCCTAGTGAAAATCTGCTCGTATAAGAATCACCCTTCTTTCGATAGTAGAATCAATTTTGGCGCCAACTCCATTGTCTCTCATGCCCTGCTTACATGGTTCTGCGCAGTGGGCGTGGCGGACACCACAGAGATTTCAAATTTGTTTGTTTTATGACAAAAATTATGTGCATTAAAAAAATTTTAAGGCAATTCTGGCATCATGAAATATTTACCCAACCATGAAATAAAAACATTAGTCTAGCAATTTTTAGGTTCTTTTTAGTCCAGAAAAACATTATGCTGTTTCATGTCGTTTCTAGCGTAATTTCGGCAAATAAATAATTTTTACGTGCATAAAATTTTTTAAAGCAATTCTGGGTCATGCTCGTTATAAGAATCACTTTGCCTTCTCCCGAGGTGATTCTTATAACGAGAGTTCACTGTAATTGTTGTTCGTTAAACAAGAAAGGAGTAAGTGACTAGTTAAATTTTAGTGTGAACTGCGCGAGGAATTCTCACGAAAATGGAACATGCAGTACTTCTGCTTCTACCAAGCGACAAATGTCCTCGTGAAAAGGAGCATAGCTTCTAGCTGGCGACAGAATTCTTCAGGAGGAATTAAACGAGGAAAATTCCTCATGAGTCTATGTGAAATACGCCATAGAAAACAAAGTTCCCTTTTCGTGAGGAATGTCGCAAGGCATTTTGTCTTCCAGGAATTTTATAAATCTGAAATGGATCTTATGGTAACGGGCTACAGCAAAAACTTGAAGTTAATAGGGGATATGCTGATGTTTCTCTTGCAGTTTTTAAGAAACAGTGTCCTAGCAGAGAATTCCACAGATAAGTTGTCGGAGGGAAAAACTGGATTTATTAAAACCTGGAGTGGTTATCAGCGCATGCGTGCGTGTGTGTGAGACAGAATTAACATAAGAAAAAATCACTCACTTTTGAAATCGCCATTGACAAAGTTTGGTGTCAATTTTTGGCATGTTTATTTATCATTTTTATTAGTTAGTCACTAGTAATAGTAAAACGATAGAATATTTTTTTACGTTGTTAACTCAGCTGATAACCAGACGAGGAGTAAAACCTACAAGATGTAACACACTAACGAAGTGCCATATAAATTATGTAAATTTATATATTTTCAATTCTGTTTTCAATTTTGGCAGTTATTGTGTATAAAATATTGTTGTGTTTTGCAAGGGACAGTGGCTTCCTCTGACAAACTGTTGAATTCATCTAAAACTGAACTTACTGATTAGCGATTGATAGTTGTTTTTGCTTATATAAGAATTAAAAAACCTGTAGTGCTTCTCAGGGTGGGTGCAAGGAACAACAAATCAGAAATCAGAACAATGCTTAAATATTAGTATTATTGTTGCACTATATATTGTTACATATGAACTATCGTGATTATGTCTTAAGTTACAATATATGTTACGTTATGTTAAACAATATTGCATGATGTAATGTCACATGAATGCTTCTGGATGTTATGTTGCGATACATTACCTTGTAGACTTTTTTTGTAGAAGAACTGTATTCATGACTTTCTTTTTATTTAATTTTATCATTTCCTTTCCTGAAATCAGTTTAAGTCTCTTATTGCTGGTCAGCACACTTCTGCAAAGGGATTTGCTTTTCTCATCTGCCCCAGCCACCATTAAAAATAGATAACACGCTGCATGTTCAAGATGCTAGATTGATTAGACAGACTAGATTGCCTGGAAGTTTGGACTTTGGACATGTATTCCCAATGTATAACAATTAAGTGAATCAACCAGCTCACTTACCTGTCTGTGAGCCCAGACAACAGAACCCAGCAACTTCCATGTCCCTCCCCGTCTATCCATCCGGACCATTCGCAAAATCTGAAAGAATCTCAGTCCACGTAATGCCGAAGCTGCTAGTACCTGACCACTACTCCCCATGGCTAGAACCACCGCCGAAGCTGCGACTACAACTATATCTGGAATTAAAGTGTTTCTTTTCAAACCACTTTTCTAATTCCCATTCGTTAGATTAACAGTTAATCTATGAAAGTGGAAGTGCTGTATTTTACTGTTTCAAGCCTGTATCCTTTTTAGTAATTTGTGTTTCAGTTTTTTAGTCATAGTGTGTTTCAGTTTCTGATCTGCTACTTACTGTATAATGTGGCACCAGAACCATTTTTAGGAATGAACAATAGATTTTTTATTGACGTTTTAGCAAGGAAGAAGGGAAGATGATCTGTGCAGATTCAAACATAGATCATGAAAGGACCTGCAGTAGAGTGTTTGCATCCTGGCTTGCACACTGTATTGCATGGTCAATTGCCCATTTGGTAAATAACAAAGTGGGTACCATAGCATTTTCAGGCAATCAACTTAGGCCTTATCTCCTCAGTATGCTCAGCATGTGTAAAATAAGGTATAATGGACATGGGTACTGTAAAATGGTTATTTAGTGTTTTGGCATCTTAGCGTCTTTTTAAGGACAGTAGACACATCTCGTATTTACTCATACAAGTGAAAACCTGATTTCGGCTACCATGTTTTACATTGTATCTAAATAATAAAAAGCTAAAGAAGTCTAGTTACCTATTATGCAGAAGGGTTGACGGGCAAACCTTAATCGTCCCCGGATCCCTTGGTACCTTGAGCGGCACCCGACTGACCACATCCTAATAAGGTACTCCACGGAAAACCAACACACTACTACTATCTCCTATAAAGAATAAAATGAACTGTTAATGAGATGTTTTTGGGAAAATATGACAAATGGACAGAATTTTCATGTAGCCTTTATTTTGGAAAACGTGTGTGAGTATCCATTCATCTTGTCATCTTCCTTAAGCGTAGTTGTAAAATGGATTTAATTTACAGCTCTAGGACAGAGTAGTGATTTATAAACAAACAGATGTAAATGGTAAAAATTCTTCAGTAATATGACAGATTCAAAAATGACTGGACGCTGCGAAACACGGAAGGTCTGTTTCAAGCAGAAGAGTATAGATAGATTGCAAGCGGCGTTTAGCCCCGCCCACGTTGATCACGTAACACACGTTCTCACAAACACTCACTCGCTGAAAGTCGCTACAATAAGCAAGCGCGAAAAAACACGGAGAGTGGTGAATTTTAAGTGATTTATCGGTGATTCCGGAAAATGTATTATTGTGATACAAACCAAACTATAAGAACTTGTCTAGTAAATCCTTACAAAGAGGACTTAATTATTATACACAAGGATATGTGCACTATATTAAGATTTATTGCGAAGTTTCAAACGTAGTTACAACAAAAGCGCTAGTTATCAATAAAAAGTTGCAACAAAGTACTAAAATAACAAATATGAAACGGTGTATTAACCTTGCTTTACATGTTGTGTTGTAAACCAAAATTTTTATAATACTTTTACTTACACCAAAAACAAATTATTTTAGTGTCTTGTACCTAATTCTAACATGAACACGAAAACTGAATAAATTAAATAAAAATCAAGTAAGTTAGCCCAGCTGAACTATTTAACTATACTACTGTACGTTCAGCCAGTCAAACTCAACCAACGAAATCCTATTTTTTGTTGTACAGCATCTGGAATATCTTGTTGCAGTGCGTTAAGAACTGATTTAGCAAGACACATTCTACATGTAGCCAGCAGTAATAAATAATAGTACAGTATAATAATAAAACACTAGAAAACTTCTCTGAGCAGACAGCACGATTTTTATTATTTTTTAAGAGTTTGGGCTGTTCATGTGGCCTCCCGCATGCTCTGACCCAACGGTGACACTTGTCTAAGTCTTTTTTGGGTTGGGGAAATATAAGTCGAACTCCTAATCTTTCTGGACAGCGAACATACACATTATACGTGCCCCAAGCACAACGCTTCACCATTCTTCATTACGCAAAAAAAGCAAAAATAATCATGAACACACGCTTTAGATGTATCTTTCGTATAGGTTTTAAGTGCAAATGTGGCTGGGCATGTGAGTAAAGCCCCAACAATCGAGTAAACGCTAAATAAAAGCGCCTCATTGATCATTATGAGGGGGACCCCCGCAGGTTGACTGACGTTCTGCGATCTATGTATTGATCATTTGAGTAAATAAATTTCTTGGTAAAGTACTTTTACAGTAGGCCTACTAAAATTTTTCTGCGGCACTGAGTCTAGTAGAAATTTTCCGCATTTACAACTTGTAAGGCTTGAGAGTTCTTTGCTTTCACTGAAAGTAATCCTTCGCACTTTTGTAATAGCTGTGAGTTATTTTGCCACATGTTCGGAATTTTGCGTTTGTACACCAAGTTATTCTTCTACACATGTTTATAGTTACAATCAACAACAATAAGTGTAAAAACAGCAATGTTCATAATATGAGCAAGACATGGACAACCGGACATGTGCTTAAGAGGTGAGTGAGGCAATAAATAGGGGCGAGCTTAGCTAGCCAAAGCATGTAAGTTTCTGCACGATTTCCTGAAAGTTGGCAGTCATACACTGTTCTAGCTGATGAAGGTCGTGAGAGCTCCTAACAAAATAAACTTTGAGACTTCAGAGTGTTTTGTGGGCATTGTAATCTACTAATTATTGAACAAGCAATACGAAGAAACATTCTAACTATTTAAATCTGCAATTACGTTTTAGTACACATACCATGTGATACAGGACAGCACTTGCGGCTTCTTCATACTCTTCTATTGTAGAAAAAACACTGAACAACAAACACACGAACACAACCAGGAAGCTGAAACAGACATAAGAAGTAAAATAATTATTCATGTCAAATTACAATAGAAGATAATGAGGAACTTTTGGTAAGCAGACATAAAGAAACATTTCAACTGTACATAAAATTTGATATTAATTTTAAGTCGTCCCATATCCTGGAGTCTGAATGTAGATTCCTTTAAACTTAATGTATAGAAAAAATTCCGAAGAATGTAGAAGGTGATCCTTTTGACCATTTCAATGCAGTCAACACACTACTACATATTGGGGTGAGAGTTTCATATTCAGTAAATGAAATCTTGTGCACGTAGATCAACGATGCAATAAGCATATATCGAAGTAGAATCGCGGTCCAGTGCATGGTTTGGTAGCTTACGTGCTTTCAGCCTCATTCAATGAGCTTCCACCTTACATGCAATCACAGAACTTCTTTAAATCCCCGATCGCCAACAATAGCTTAATTAGAGAGGAAAAAGAGAAGGCATTTTGCAGAAATAAAGCTACTAAGATAAGTCACGCCGCCCTTGGGAATTCTTTTTATCTCACTGGTAACAAGGCGGATAATTTCTTTTCATTACTGGGGAATGAATTGTCGATAATCACACTGCTTCAGTTCCGTGCCTTTCCGAAACTAGTTTACGGTTCGATTTGTTAATTTTAACTCATCTTGCTGTCTGTTATTTAACCGTGGCTGATTTAGGGCTTAGATTAACAGCAAAATTGGTAGAGTAAGTTAATCCGTTAATGCAAGGTCTTGTTGGGGGTAATACTGGCGTTTCAAGAACTAACTGTTAGGAACATTGAATATTTTGGTTTAGATACTTATGATTTTCTGCATACGCTATTCGCGATTCAAGATTGAGAATTTGTTTCGCAGACGTGTTGCAGGCATTTCATTAAGTTTCGCCATATTTTAGTCGGGGGCTTGAAGTGAACCTTTTAATGGTAGAAAAATCCGATCATTTTACACCAGTTACTGCACAGCAATCACGACTGTTCCTAGCTACAGGTTAATAGTGGCTTCGGCTAAGTGTGAATTGCGTCAAGCCAGAGAATATAGTATCCGCTATATATTTAAGCTCCTAGCGGATATTACATTCTCTGGTTAACTCGTCAAGTCATTACGATGCGACCTACGACTCCTTTCAGATGAGTGTATTACAGCATCATAATTTTGGACTCAATTTAGGTGGGTAAGAGCAAGGACTGACAACAACACGAGCTATTAGGCCTACTGCGGTGCTGTAGAAAAGTGCTTTTAGTTAATATTGATAGACATTTAATTTTAATAATTGTTATTTTTCACCTTGTTGGTGAATATTCTTTTTTCGTTTTCCTTTTCTGTTTTTAACTTATTATTTCATTTTTGTTTGTACTGGCCGTGTACAAAACTATGGAAATTTTGTCTATACACCGGAATTCAATAACAATGGTGATTACCAAGCATGCATATGCTGGACATCATCTTAAACCATACTAATCTATTAGATTTAAATTATTTATATTATAGAATTGTCTCTAACTGAAAACCTGTCGGTTATGACTTTTGAAGATAAGTGTCATAATCATAATATATTGGTCGTAATAAATCACCGAAATTGTTCGTTTGCTGAATTGTCCAAGCTGTTTAGTTGTAGGCCCAATAGTTGTACACAATATGAGTCTGATTCGTATTACTGGGAACAAACTGTATTTATAGGTCCATAGCCTGTATCTTGTACACTGTATAAGAACAACCTATACAGAAGCTGATGGTTCATTTTAACTCGCAAATGAAAATGAGTTGTGTTATTCATGACTGTCCTTCTAGACAAACTAGCAAATAGACCTAATTACTTCGTTTGACTCTGCTTTACTGTAGGCAATTGTATATACATACTTGATAACCAAATAGTTAGTCTTAAACCGTAATAGTAGAATATTTGCCTGTCAGAATAACTACTGACTTACTAGAAGCATTTGTTGAGCATTTTATTTGCACCAACTAGTAAGAATAGTTATAATGTGATTGTTACAACGTGGCTCGTCTAAATTGTTTTTATAACAAGTGATAAATCATTGTACCTAGAATAATTAAACATTACTAACTCTATTACACCCCACAAGTGAATTTCTTGTTAAAACTGTCTTATGTGTGGTCAATGAATTGCCAAACAACAAAAGTCATAAAAAAGTTTATAGTTCTTCGGTTTAAGGCAAATATATATAATATGCCAGTCCTCCTAACTCTTAAATGGATGACTTTTATTTTAAAAAAATGTCAAAACATTCCTACTTGTGCTATTTTTAACATAGATTTCAGAAATAATAATGAGAAATTAGGCTTTGTTGTACAAAGTGATTGTTTTAATCAATAAAATTAAATTTACTTGTTAAATTCTTTGACTTCTACCTTACAGAGCAAATTATCCTACTCTTGCATTCCCGTAGTCATCATCTCATTTCAAGTTTCCTTCATTAGTCTCACCTTCGCACATTCTGCTGTTGCAGGCTTACATCAACATCGAACAGATTATAAAGCTCTATTTATGTTTCATTCTTAACTGAATAACTAACAACTTATATTGGAACATATATACTCAAGGCAATAACGAATTAATTTTATCAAACGTCTCGTGAATAAGACAGTACCTACAACATCTCGATTCGTTTAATAGACTAAACTAAAAACAAGATAAAATAAGTCAGTTAAACAAACCAATTTAAAGATGCAACACGAATGTTGTTTTTATATACTCGACTAGCATAATTTTATATCATTATATCGCATGTTGGTTTTAATGAAATTCGGGTTTATTAAGGGCAAGTTTATTACTTTATTTGCGGCGAATGTTATTTGAAGAAATTTTGCTGAAATTACTGATATTTCCCGACTCGTGGGGCAATTCCAACTCATGCCTCTACATAAAAGAGGCTGTCTTCTATAATCAAACTGTCTGTTTTCTTTAGTAATGTTACAAATTCAATTTACACGTGACAATAACGTAAATTGTGGTGAGTGAACGGAACTGGGTTACACTTAATAGATCGAACATGTTTGCTCTAGCTGAATAGCCCGAGATGGTAATGAGTTATAATGTTTCAATTTGCTGCTTGACGCCTTGGTCTATAATTGTGATTATTGCATCCATTAAACCGACACACGTGGTGCTGCCAGTTCTCTGCCAGCACTTCATGCGGCACTAGCGACGTTGTGAAGACCGATGAAACCAATACATGTCATAGGTGCTAAAATAAACCAAAACAACATATTACATAGTAGTCTCTTCTAGCTTGTTAGCAACTACGTGTTGGCCATTGCACAAGAGCGTTTGTCATTCATTCATAACCGGTGTCATTCTTCATTGGCTTCGGGCTGTAATCTAACATTGTGATTTATACCCACTTTACTTTATCTTACGTTATCTTACTTTACTTTACCTTGTTTTCTTTTACCTTACCTTACATTGCTTTATATTACTTTGATTAATTTTATATCCTATTATATTAATTGGCCTGCGGACAAACTGCAGTTTCGATAGTGCCCGACTGTCTGTTTGTGACACTAGAAACACCATTTGAAGCCTGACAGAAGTACCAGTCTCCGTTGCAATATTTAAAGGAAAGGGCAAGTCCTCTGCAAAGTTAGACTTATTTCAATGTTGGTCAAAAATGTTAGAAGAATTTAGTAATAAAAGCGTGATGTGTGCCTCGGTTAATAGGTAAAATCACTTTAACGTCGCAATCATTTCACACTGAATGCTCCCATTATTCCACCAATGACGTCGTTCATCGGCGGAAGAAAAACGGTGCATTGCCAATTTCCGTCAAAAGTACAATAAATTTTTACAGAAAAATAGATAGCCAATTTTGTGATATTTCTGCATAAATATTAGGTAAGGTGTAGATACGTGAAATAGTTTAATAAGTAGTGCTTACTTACGGAATGCCACTGTGCGCTTACGAAAAGTCACAAAATCCATCGGTTACATTATAATTTTCATGTGAACAACCACTGCACTTGAAAATTTCTGCACAGCACTAGCATAAATTAACTTTATGCTTGCTTTATAGAAACTTTTTTCATTTTTTTATTTATATTCTTCTGTGTCTAAGTGAGAAGAGTAAAATAACCTTAACGTGCTAAATGACTTGTCCTTTCCTTTAAGAATGAAAAAGAATGCTAAGCGATCTTGCATCGTGTAGTTTATTAGTTCATTTTAACCTTGAAAACGTCCTTTCTTCAGTAGCTGCTACTAACTTAAGGAAATTGCAACATACTCATACAATGCAAAAATCTAGCGATGAACACAATTCTGAAAACGTATGGTCAAGGCTCAAGTTACGTTTTGTTCCACGTAGTTGCATTATTTTCTCGCAGGTAGCCCACTTAACTCACTGCTTTTCTTTTCCATTATTAATTCTACGAAACAAATAGAACTGAGTATAAGAAAATAGGTTTTTGCCTTTTTACCAAAGTTTTTAGGAAATCTTCGTATAATGTGCACGATCATAATATCTGCCAGGAGTGGCGACTTTTCTACATAACCAAGGACTCGCTTTCCTAACATCCCCTGCCAATAGCAAGTACATAATTACGCTTCTGAAATCAACTGAACGGTTGCAGGGTTTGAATTACAACTGTACTTCCTTTCATGCAATACTTGTCTTTAGAGACTTGATACTGAAATTTCTGCAATGGGTCGTTTAAAAGCTGCGAAACCGTACGTGTGATCATCAATAACTGTGAGTGACAAAATAACTACAAGATTTTTCTTCATATTTACGAAAGTTAAGAATAGTTTTAACTGATCGCAACAGAGGACTTGCTAAGGACACGACTTGGTAATAATCAGTAGACTCAGTACAACAACTCCACAGCCTGATGATAGTCAAATTTTAGGAGCGGATCAGAGCGGGCTAAGTCACCCAGTTACAAAGTTGCGTAGACCATAATTTAAATCACATCCTCGTTTTTTGTATATTATTTTGTTCAAAACAATTCACCTGCCAAACTAGGTTTTTTGTGATTACGTAGAAGTTTCTGAGTTATCCGCGGAAACTCCTTTGACACGCTTGTAAGTTGCTTACAGAAATCTTCTTTTGACAATTTGACGACAGAAGTGTAGTGGCTTAACTATGCTGCACGTAACAAACAATCCTCTTGTCATCAAATTATTTATTTATTGTTTTTGAAACTTAGCGACTCCCACTAGCTGTAGAGTTAAACAATTTCTTTTAATTATTCACAGACATGTATACATTATACATGTATACGCCAAATGGGACAAATTCTCAAAGTATACGCAGGTATATATTTTTTAGATTTAGATTTCACAACTGTCATCTACAAATAATGTGCAACAGAGAAATAAATAACGATTGTTTCTCAACAACTTAAATAACACAATTAAAAAGGCAATGAATGTTAAGTTTAGAACTGGCAGAAGGGTGGGGCATAGCTTTCGAGCCCTATCCCCTTGAGTAATGCTTATCGCAATAATGATTAACAACTTATATGACATTGACAAACTATAGTACATCAAACAAGATACGTTTCCATGTTCCATACAGCAGGCACACATCGTAATTAATAAAAACGATCTTAGACCTAATTCTGAGATTATGTACACATTTAGATGCCGTGTTTTAATGTATTTTATAACAGTGATATTTTTGTATGCTCCAAAATTTTCGTCCATTTGAATGGAATTTTAATGTATATCATTTACGCAAATATTTTAATTACTTTCTCTTTTGTTCCGTAAATTGTAAGTATATGTCTTTACAATTAGTTTTTAGTAACTATTGTATTTTTGTGGCTTAATACTGTCTACGAGGTGAAATAAAGCATAAAATCAAATAAATAACATTTCTATTGGCTTGGGTATAAGGAAACAGCTCATGATACATTAGTAATCGATTTTTCAATGATTTCTCAATGCAAGTAACAACGTGTTTGACTATGCCGACGTAAACAACGTAGTGTAATAACAAATTAGTTCGATTAGCACGCATCGAGTGGCGGACCGCAATTATAGTAATAGACACAACGTTACTTATTAGCGCCAGTTCATTTTCTAATATGCAAATTTTGAGCCTCACTCACTATAGTCACTAATAATTTAAAGCAGGCAAATTAATTAGCTGTAGTGTAACCAACGTGCCTTCAACGATGACTCATTCTCTGTTTAGCTATTTTAACACCGAATTCTTGCTCAGTGAAGCGTGGTTATGGCTACAGAGTAAGCAAGAGTTGTGTTGAATAGCTTTTGTTGTCTGTGGAGTTCCTAAATAGATTAGCAGCGTGTGCCGCGCTCGCTTGCTCTCTCTCTCTCTGTCTCTCTCTCTCCTCTCTCCGGCTTCATTAATCAAAGTACTATGGGAATGCAACGCAAATGGGCAGTCAATATGGCTGCCACTGGCTTCTTTCAAATGTTAATTCTAAGCTAACAGAAGGGGTGACCATCAAGCCAAATTTAAATTATTCGAAAAAATCGTGATTAACATTATTGCATGAAGAAATGCGGCAAAAGCATCTTCACTCTATTTCTTCATAATCAAAAAGAACTTTGTTATTTTGTGAAAAACATTGCTACAGGCAATGAAAAAGTCACCAAGCAAGCCTGATGACTTACTGCTATACTGTGCCACTTAAATTTTGTGTTTAAATTATGCATATATTTCATCACAATTGTTGGCACCTTTTAGACTCTATTATGATATGGAGTAGCACATATTCCTGATATGTTACGGCAATATCTCTTGCATTTTTGTGTGGATAACCCTGACACATTTTATACCAGGTCGCAGGTGCCGGTTTAATAAACTGAAATTTCACAATTTCTTGAGCAGCTTCTGCTAATTTACCTAACGTGAAGTTTCAGGCGGTGTAAAAACCAAAAATGGCCATATAAAAAATCGAAAACGAAGGGATTGTGTGAGAAATAATATGTAACTTTTCCACAATAAGGCACATTATTATATAAGAAAAGCAGGTACATTCGAAAAGAATATGCAATTACATATGATGTTATTAAAACTCTAAATAAACCATTTTCTTCTTCTGCCGTAGCATTTATCGTATGACTTATTATTAAGGATGACAGTAGCTTCAGCAATTCCTGATACACCACCTTGATTACATGTGACATCCTGAGATAACTCATACAGCTCGTTCTGAGTTTTACAAGACTCGAGCAATCACCGTTATCTATTTTATGTTCTCTTAATGGCACATCCTAGCAGTAATTCGCGAGTGTGTTACGAAATTTTACGAACGGTAAATCCACATGAGTGCAAAGTGTTTTAGTAAAAAAGGCACATCAAAGTAGTATTTGCCTTCTGTACGAATCTATCTTGAGTTAGTGCATAAGACATCTAATTATAATTATTATATACACGCCAATTTATAGATTTGGTATGTACAGCAATGCACATCTAAATATATTTTGTATAACACGTAGCAAACGCGTGTGAATCTGTACGAATCTATCTTGAGTTAGTGCATAAGACATCTAATTATAATTATTATATACACGCCAATTTATAGATTTGGTATGTACAGCAATGCACATCTAAATATATTTTGTATAACACGTAGCAAACGCGTGTGAATCTACTGATTCTATGTGAAATTGATATTATGTGGCCATAAGAGTCTTCTTAAGTATTTTTAATGTTTACCTCCTTATGTTTTCTTAAGTCTTGCTTAACGAGGATTGGCAAGACATAGAATTTGTAATTAAATTGCAGCCAACGTAAAGTTTTGATATTTGTGCAGGGTACGCACCATTGCCTTATCGTATAGCCGTCTGAATTTGCCTGCCCTCAAATAGGTGCATATTTTAAACGAAAACTATAATGCTGTTATGTATTAACTTGACATCACTAGGCTTTGAGTTGGCCTAATTAATTTTATCATCCTCGTCATCTTTTTCTCGGCCCAAGCAATGAATTTTTGAGGTCATTGGACTAGGTTTTTTTAATTTGATTATGTTACCTTGAACTATCTACAGGTTAGCGAACAAATTTATCAGATTCATCAATAATGAATTTCTTAATCATTCTGTTTTATTTTGGAACAAAACTCAATTATTTGAACAGATTACAGTCATAAAAGCGATATCGTCGTCTTACTAACAGACCAGCGGAAGAACGCTGACGCCGAAAGTATAATTTACGTGGTATAAGTAACCTACCATCAGAATTAGATTTATAAATGTGCAACATTTCACTGTGAGCTGTGCTATTGCAGCCTTTACTATGCTTTACCTGTTAACGGTGGTAAGTTGCTATGGCAGTGAATACAATTTTAATAAAAATAATTAGATAATTAGATTATAACAAGTCAAATAAGTTCTACAGTTCTCCCAACAAAAAGTCATTAAAATGGAAATTGAAAATGGAACTAATTTTTTTTTCGCTCGCGCCCTAGTGCAGATGTTTTTAAACGAAATCTACCACAATTTGTAGCCCATATTCTTCCTGTTTTTGAAAAACTGAGCTATAACTTAAATTTGGTCAACGTCCTTGATCGTTTTCATCTTTGCTCATTCTGAGCTGCCTTGATGGTCCACAACAACAACCGTTAGGATACTGACAGTAACAGCAATAACATTAACGGAACACCCGAAATAAGTAATTTTTGACTTTCAAATTTAATTAATAAATTGGAAACTAGATAGGACAGCAACAACGCTGTTTTTATGGAGGCATTAATTCGACATTTCATTTTTTTATGTTTCCAGTCAAATGCTTCCCTGTGAGGCTGAGCCAGAATCGCGAAATCACGAATTCCAGTAGCCTAATTTGCCATCTGGCAGGGGGATCGCTCAATCATTTAGTAAATAAGGAAGCTCAACAACATGTCTAGTTAGCTAATTGCTTAATAAAGCCTTGCGGTGGCAAAATGGCATACAGCTCGAGACCTGATTGCCTCAAACCATTCACTACCAGCACACGTAATGTCAATAATAGTATATACACTACATGTATTTGTTAATTAAAATTTTTACCTGTAACTTTGGTCTTGGCAGCTTGGTACAAAAAGGACAATCAATGTGTTCATTTTTATACATGTAAAATGTCAAAAGATATTGATAGTATAATACGGTTTACATTGCAAAATTAGGCTAAGATACACCTTGACATTTTTAACTCACGCCTTTAATGACACATAATTTACACGTTAGATTTGTGGATTAATTTTCCATTGTTTAGAACAATGTATAATCAGCTACCTCTGACTAAATCGTGCAAGGCCGGCAAAGCTTACTCTTGCTACTGCTGTATTTTGACCCAGCTAGCCGAACTACAAAAAGGAAGATTCCTTGATGTGGGGATCTTCACGGACAACCTATCTACGGACCACTATGCTACAGTCACAGAAAAGCAGAATAGATCCTCGTTCGAGAGCGTTTGCACTAGATCCGGCTTCAAAACCAAAATGCACCATTTTACAATTTTCAGTACCATTGTAAAATTCAAGTGTTGGCCTATGCAGCATTAGTTTAAACCTACATAATAGTCTTGCAAAAGCGTTTACTTCTAATGGTAGCTAGAATTAGCTACCACGCGAATAATTCAGGTTGTGCATTGTTCAGCTTGTAGTAACTTGATTGCATTATCATGTGCAGATAGTAGTTTTTGCGATACACAAGTGGCTAGATTTGCAATAAAGCGCTTTTTAATATTTAACAAGTAAACGCACCTGGGCATCTTACAGGAAGCCAAGTGCCCACACCAAATATCAATTAAATATCGCAAAAAAACAATGAACAAAATAGCAAAGGTAGCTGGACCGCTATATTGTGATTATGATGAACTACAGTCATTTAAGCACTAGAAACGGCTTATTTTTGTATGACGTCGGAATAAACCTTTTCTGATACTATCGTTATTACTTCTACGTGAGTACTTAAAGCCACCCAGTAATTAGTAATCGCTTCGGTGAAATCAGATCTTAGCAAAGAAAGCGATCTTTAAGCACGCTGCTCTACACACGCCTGCGATTTGGCTTCACAGATATTTTCCTAATCGATTGAGATAAACATAAATTTCCATGCCAAACTCACAATGAACATTTTTGGTTTTGTGTTGCTCGGATTACAGCCTGGCTAGAATGATTCGGTTTTATTTACCAAAGCTTTTTCGTCCGGATATAGCTGGGAAGCATATACGCAGTCACAATCACATCCAGCTCAAGATGCTATAAGACGGGGCATAATCCATGTAACGTCATGTTTGGCATTTTATTGTGGAAGTTCTTGTAAAAGGTGGTTTAGTAAAGGTCATCTGAAATGCTAAGTAAAAAATTGCAGAAAGTAAATCAACTCGTAGTCTTCAATAATTTTCATTCAGTATATTCATTCAAAACTTGCAATGCAAGGCAAACTGGTATACATGCACATCATCATTCTGCAGGTTGTAGTAGCTGTCTCTAAAAAATTCTTCGCACGTAAGTTAATCAGCCCAACTTTAAATTAAGTCTATGCTTAGCCAGCAAGTATAAAGTTCTATATTTCTCATGATAAAAACTTAACCGGACAGGTCTGTAATGCGAAATTAACATATTGCCAGAATTCGGAAATTTAATAACTATAACATCATTTTTGCTACCATTCCGCGTAACTGTGAATCATAAACCAACAGTAGCCTTTTTTGTATTTAATCGTGGTTCAGGGTTAATTTCCGAGCTCTGCTCCAGGAAAGATTGTAGAGAATTGGTTAGCCCTTAGGCGACTTTTGACCGTATTTCTAGCGGATTTTCTTGTATTCGTGGTGTCAAATGTTCTGCAGTTCCGAATAACTAAGCAATTTCAAGAACCCATTTGACAGTAACAACTAAAGAACAATCAGGACTTGATGCTAAATTTGAGAAAATTTCATGTAGCTCAAGAGCCAAAATGTTACTAGTAACCGGTGCCGGGTTTTTTAACGAAGGAGACGTATTAAAATATAAATGCAAAATACTGTAGTCTTTCTTGTCTCAACCAGTGCTTGGCATT
Source organism: Tubiluchus corallicola (assembly GCA_030141605.1). NCBI lineage: Eukaryota > Metazoa > Priapulida > Priapulimorpha > Priapulimorphida > Tubiluchidae > Tubiluchus > Tubiluchus corallicola. The sequence continues at coordinate 50,364 of JAQGDQ010000376.1, read as the reverse complement.
TGAGTAACTGGCCGCCTGCTCCAGGCTTTACCTCATTTCCTTCCTCTGTTTTAAAACGAATCTGTAAACAAGCGTTCAGCCTGTTTCGGTACATTAGTTCTGCCAACTTATTTACACAACGAGCTGCTTCGTTCGCTGTCTTTATCTACAGAACTGGCTTGGACTGGGTACTTGTGTTGTTAAGAAGCCAGCTAGGCGTCCACATTGAAAGGTTGCAGAAAGATTGTTCAATCGTATCTGACAGCTCGAATGAAAACGTAAATCTTTTTTTATGTTCATTGGTACTGTCTTCTATTATGGGGTATCGTAAAATATTTTGACATCAGCAGTTTCCGGCGCTAAATGTTGGTCAGAAGGCTTTCGAAACCCTAGAATATAGTTATGGAAAAGAGCAATGTAGAAATGCAAAGTTTTTTTGTTCAATTGCAGATCAGTGCTGAGGTGGCATTTCGTGCACTCCTACGTCTTCTTCAGCAAAACAGTAACAGAAATAGCCTATTACGTGTATAATCAATTTCAAGAGAAACGATTTTTTTTGTCTTATAACTAAAATTAATGTAATCTTTTTAGATGAGATACTGACTGACAAAGATGCTTCACCCATGTTGTAAATAACACTCCACCATCCGATGTAATTAACCGAGGTATAACTTGGCAGGCAGAAAAACCGCCCAGAAGCAGATGACATAATGATGTACCTAGCGAGGGGTTCAGTTGAGTAAGTGTCACGGTGTGCACTTGTCGAGTCAGGTCGGTAAATAAATTGGACTATTTGGGAAAACTTCTGGGTAGTTTAATCTGCCATACTGTCGCGGTTATTCACCTGGAATAACAGAGGATGTGATCTACCGAGCTTATCGTTCTTAATCAACGCGAGTGTAAGTAGTTAGCACCAAGCAAGCCTTTGCGCGAGCATAGGAAAGCTGTTCCAATTTCTTGATATTTTTTGGATGCAGTTAGATAGAAGTCTGATTTACTATCTTTCTTGTGTGGGACCATATAAGTACTACTGTATCTAGGACTCGACAAACTATTAATAAGATTCACGTTAGGATTAGAACGGAGTATAACTCCATGGGAACAAACCATTTAGGCACCGCCATTTAGGCGCCAGGCATTTTGGCGGTACACGCTGTTAACATTATGGGAATTGTCCTTCCATACTTGCCAGATAACTTTTAAAGCATAGGATATAAAGTTTTCAAGAAAATAAATAAGCAATGCGATCGTATAATTAAAGCTGGAAACAATAGCTAATCTAGTGTGTGTAAAAACGCTGCTGCTCAACGCATAATTATCATGCATTAACGAAGAGATACATAAAAGGTTTATAACAGTTAGTCTTAATCTTGATATTGATAATCATATTGACATTAAGCCAGTAATTCGCTCATTAATTGTTCTGGTGTTTTCGATTTGGCTGCTAGTACGTATAAATAACCAAACAGCGCATTTTACGCGGATTTCTTCTAAAGCATACCAAGCACTCAATGAATATAGTATTACGATATAATAAATGTAGCTGAACTGCTGCACTAATTGACACTAAACTATGGTGTGAATACTAACTTGTGACTCATATTTCTGTTGGCACTTACTATTTTTCTGCCATAGGCCTACTACAAATATTTTTGAAATAAAATGCTATTATTATTATTGTTTATCGTTCCTATTAAAAATGTATCAAGAGCATTGTGAATTGCACTACAGAAACCTGCATTAAACTGCAGCCGTACTTGGCATCTGTAATTAAGTTTTCCCAACATTTGATTCTGCAACTGACTTTAGGTGTCAGTTCAATTTTCCATCTATTGGCTTTACCTACCGCCCTCTAGTGAACTTGCAAAGCCAATACAGCACATGGTCAAGATCGCAGACCAATCGTGTTGGCAGCTAACTTACAACTACCCAAATTCGTCTTCAGAAACTACGGATGATATTCAGAAATTCAAAATCGCATTATCAGAGCCTTCGACTGCATTATAATCGCGTTAAAAACCTTTAAATTTTAAAGCACGAAATTTTTCGTGTTGTACAGGCATTGCAGTTTTTTAACAAAACCTTTTTTCTATATTTTTGATGAAAATATGTAAATATGTTAAGTAATCTCCACTATGAATTAGACTATCTGGGTACAGCTGAATGCTTTTTCTTTAATAAATTTAAAAAAGTCAGTAGTAACCAGTCTCGAAGTGAGAAGCGTAAGTTTTAATGCCTTACCGCCGTAAGTTCGGGATAAAACAGTTTGGAAACAAAATATCTTAAAGGGATACTAAACTGTAAAACAACATAAGTTCAAAACATTTGCCGTCTTATTAAAGCAATTTCATAAAAAAATAAGCAATACGCTTCACGAAATCCTAAATACAATTTTTTATATTCAAAAATTTACCCAATCATCCTGTGAGCATAAGCTCTGACGTCATCTGGTCACGCGTACGACTTGGGCAACTAATTTAATACTAATAGGTATATTAGAGAAGCGGGACAGTGCCCTCCTTGCTGATAGGAAACAGTGCCTAAGCTATCTGCTAAAAATCGATGCATACAGCGAACAGCAGCAAAACGGAAAGGAAAAAATAATTTTATAAATTTTTAAACAATAGCACAGTAAAGCTTTGATTTTCTCGGTTGGGAATGGGATTCACCTTTAGCATACTTTTCCTAGTCTTAATTGTTAACACTTAGCCTCTAACAATATTCGTACAGTCATCTTAGACTCATCTAGCTTAAAATTCACCCTCTAGTCTAGATGCCTCTAATTAATTTTCATTGTACAGTACCTGACATGTGAAAATTGTTATAACAATTAGCTGGAATGAGCTTCTGAATTATTTTTTTTTGATAACGTTCAAGTCTAAACGTTTTGATAATCTTGCAGGCATGTAGGTCCACTTCAGTTAAAATAAGTCTAGTAGTGTTTAAAATATTATTATACTCTGATAGGCTATTCACTTGTTTGCTTATTAAATCTATATTATAATATCTAGAGCTCTTTTTTAGTTTTGAATTGAAAAGGAATTTTAATGTAAAATCCTGCTATTTAAAATTTACCTAAAAGTCAGATCGATTATTTTAGTTGTGTATTTGGCAGAGGTGAAGTTCATGAAGCCATTTATGAAAGAATTCTCCATCGCTACATTTTTCTCGGCACACGAAATCCCAGATTCCTAGCATGCGTTACTGAAACTAGTAGCGAGTTACGTGTGACATGAAATTTAAAAATAAGGAAAATTTTTTTTTTATTAAGTCAAGTCGACTCGTATAAAGTAATTGAAAATTATTAAACCATAATTATAGTAAATGATTATTAAACCATAATTATAGTAAATGATTATTAAACCATAATTATAGTAAATGATTATTTTCTTTATCTGTTGATCTTAAATCATTTTACGTTGCTTAGCTCCCCTTAACTCCCCTTCCACTAGCTTTCCAACTTCCCTTTCCAGCCAACTGACGTGATGTACTTTTTCCTGTATTTAAAGCATGTAGAGACCAAAGTGATTTGTAAATTAGGCTGCAATGACTTTTCAAATGTCAAAACTGGTCAAACTACATGGCGTGGGGTGGCGTGGGCAAAGGCTGCTCAATACGCATAATAGGCCTATTTTTAATAAACTTCTTTAGGTAATGGAATGTACATGTAATACTATATGTGACCTGTACCATGGTGCAAGCATGTAGGTACAATGCAATATGCGCCTGAAAAAATCTGAACCAAAGAATTACTTTGACAATTTAAGAGTGCAAGAAATTATCATTTACACGAGCTAAGTGTACAGAGGACTATTAATAGAACTCATCATTCATCGAGAAAGTATGTTGAAAGTAAGCTTTCACAAGTATCACGAACATTTTATTTTATTTTGAAATAAAAACTATAACAAAACAATTCTGTATGGTAGAATCTACATTAAGAAAAACAATACGAATAGTTTAAAAATTATTTGCATTTTCTGTTACAATTTTTGCTGTTTTTGCTTTTGTCCCTTCTTTATTTCTTCCTATTTTTGTGCCTTTACAGACACGCTGCTGTTTACTTTTACGCGAACTCTAAATTAGTAAGCAAAACTGGGAGACTGCTACTAAGTGATCAATCAATTAATCGTGCATACAACTGCTTTATCGGCTGGTATAAGTAGCCTACTGATACATTTTTTATTTGCGGATCACTATTTTTCTTCTCGATTTTCTGATACAAGATACAAGTGGAATACAAGTGCAAGAGTAATTGCTAGAAATTGGAAGCTGGCAGACTGCCAACAGACACCTCTGCGACTGTGACCTATTTATTGCATAATATGGATAGATCTGTGTGGATGGTTCCATCGCTAACTTCTTTCATGTCTATGATTTAGTAAGCAGGTATCTACATTATTGCCGAATCATTTTGCCTTCCCCAAAGTAAATTAACTTAATACTGAAAGTAATACACGTTCGTTCTACAGAAAACTATTTATTGTAAAAACCTTTCTAGTAAACAGTTGCGATTTTAGCTGTATCCAAACTAACGAGACAACTTTGTCCAGTGACTAGCGTAGCTGCATTCTTAGTTAGAACCGCATCATCACCAGTGTTACCTAGAGATTTGTAATAGTTTTAAATAAAATTTGCGCTTATGATTGTTACACTATTGTTCTGAGCCTAGCGTAGGTATTAACCAATTAACCATAGAATAGAACTCGTAGCTACGTTGAGGCTGAGAGAATACTATAAATTGCAGAAAACGAAAAAATAAGACGAAAAATAGCGCTATAAGCTAAACAGAAAATGCAAAGAATTTGTTGAAACGGTCACGTATGAACGGTTCAAAGTGTGCGTTTCTCATTAACAGCTTACATACCGCTTGGTTAGTTTTTTATTTTTTCGGTAAAAATAATGCGTTACTACTTCAATGAAGGTTTTCACGTAGCCCAATGTCCCAATAGATTGGTAACTTTTGATAAAACTAAATAAAACTCAAACTGTATTACAATTTAGAATCCCTTTAAGCACATTACGGTTTACAATCCCGTGAAACTCAACAGCCTCCCAATTAGTAACGCTTGAACCGCAAATATTGAGTAACATTGAGTATCATGAACATGAAGAGTATTATAAAAGAGCTACAGAAATGTATGTTGCTGGTTTTTGCGTGTGTGTTTCGCTAAGGTTGAAAACAACATCCTCCACATAACAATTGACATCTATTAATAATTCAACCAGTCCTTTGGAAACTAAACATAATAGATACCATTGATAACCACAACGTTCTCGACCTTGCCTCAGCCATTATTGACGTAATTACTTTACGCAAATCTATCGCAACAATCTAATTTTAAGCTAGCTAGGTCCAGCTGAAGCCCGGGGCTGAAGTCAGCAGTAGTAAATGCAGTCAGATTATGCATACGTAATGACTTCCTGGTTACCCGAGTTGTTTTCTAGCGATGTGTTCATAGGCGTTCAGCGTCTAGTGTGTAATGACAAGAAAATCTTGTTACAAAAAAAGATTACCAGTAAAATTTATTATGAGAATGACAGCCTCAAAATCAGGGAGGAAAAGGCAGATAAAAATAAACAAACCGTTGCAAAAAAAATATTAATTAAAAATATCACTAATAATATTAACACAGGCACCTTATGAATGGAAGAGGAAAAGCAAAAAGAAAAAAGAAAAGACGAGTGGAAAAGACGAAAAAGATGAAAAAAGACGGAAGAGGAAAAACTGCAATCACTTAAGTTTGTCACAAAAAGTTAGGTAACATTCTGAATTTCCATGTGTTGTGATCAAGGGAGTGCTGTGCTACCACATCTCTTTGTCATTCTCAAGTTTCTTAACAGCCTCTACAATCTGTTCACAGAGCAGAGAATAATAGAAAAAGCAACTGCTATGCTGCGTATTTATATGGAGGAAAAGCAGATTAACGAAACTACTGAAGCAGCTGAATATCCCACTAGAGACCCACAGCCGGTTTAACCTTTGCGGAATATTGAATAGCGAGAATAGAGAAGCGATTTGCGAAGCAAATGACGCCGTTCATAACGGCCCCATTTACGTATAATGAATATTGGAGTCCCTTAGCGCATGTATCACCGTCTTTATACCCAAGCTAGCCTAGCGATATTGTTTGCATATGCTTGTGTATGATTAAGGTAAAACAATAGCAACTTTCCACGTCAGACACACTCCCAAAAACTAAGAAAAACTCTCAAAAAATAAAAAATAAAGAAAACTCGTAGCCAAATGAGACAGACGTTGTCGATACCGGTGTACCAGTTTAAATATAGCCCCCAAGCATTATCAAACCCAGTTTTAAGTTACCAGAAGCGTAACTAAACTAGGTTCAAATTCCCCTGCAGTATCTTAAAACTAGGTTAAACTAAATTAACACTAAATTTCCAAAAACGAAGCCTAGCACCGTTAAAAATATTTTTAATTATAAATAAATAGTATTCTATACAAAATCATATTACTTAGCATTGCATTACGGTCACCTGTTTGAAAGATTTATCTAATTAGAAAAAAATTCTTAGTCAATTAAAATATTCCCGCCACCTGGTAAAACGACACTGCATCGCCGTCCCAGTGTGCACCACTGATTCACCAAAAGCACATTATGTATCTTAATGACTTTATAAAGTTATTTAAACTTTCACTTAGTTAGTGAAGAGTGTGATATAAATACTCCGATTATTTTTCAAACTTTAAGCAATGTTATCTAAACTTGTTTCAAGTGACTAACCGCTAAAATACCTGCACCTAACAGTAATCGCGTCAATTTAAATTTAAAAGATTTATACAGCGTTACTGCTAAGTGCTAACATAAGCCTTGTATGTATAACGCAGTAAGTCAGCATGTAAGTGATAAAAAATTTCAAGACGAATTTTTGAGCTTTATCTACAAAGTGTTTTCTTACACTGCTTCTTTATAATTAAAGTTACAAGCTAGTCGGTTGGCTACTTAAGGTTCCGGTGCTACACTTTTCCGCACAATAAAGGCAAGAATCTTGTAAGAAGCACGGTTTTATATAAACTTGTAGATAAAGTTAGTTGGTTTAGTTGCGTCCGTATTGTGTAAATGTTATATTTTTCAGCGAAGTGCAGAACAATGCATAAACTAAATCGCTACAAGCTAATTCGGTGTAAGAGCAATTTATTATATCTGTCAGATATAGCATACTATCTATGCTGGACGAGCATCAAAGCTCGGTTTAGAGCTACATTGATTTTTCCATCAAACAGAGCCACGAAAGTTTGCAGAGAGCAATAAGGCGATTAGTAGTGACAGTGGTAAGCAATGCTGTACGGAGATTTCATTACACGACAACTCATTTCCTCTCAGAAACACTTTTCCGATACTGACGTCATGTAGGCCGGATGAAACCCGGGAAAAAACCGTTAACACGCGAAATGTCAAACTCAGTCGACAGAGTGTAAAAATGAACAATATTTCGCCAAATTCTTCTGTCTGTATCAGCTTTCATGGCGTTCTAACGTTTTACCCATTTTTGTGTTACAATTCACATTATATGTATAATACACTAAGCGAAACTACAGATTTAATAGCATCTGCTTAACAGCTAGAAAATTATAACTGATCGGCACTACATAAAGGGGCCTGTTAAAACACTGTAACGAAGTAGTAAGATAAGGCCGATATCTAACAATGGGCAAGCAGGTCCTTAGATGGGATCATTTTCCTCGATTTTCCGTATTTCTAATAGATAATAGAACGGCAATCGCTGCATCAAATGGCTTCATAAAATCATTATTCATTTTAAGCAAGAAGCAAAAGTGAGTACTAAATAGTCTACATACTATAGCCAAGAAATGTGGCGACTTTATTACGACAATGTCCATAAAAAATCAGTGTGCTGCATTGTGGTTTTAAGAGACCTTGGTATGGCTAGCTGAAAATCTGCAAACTGATTGAAGTCCTGTTTAAACGGTGCTATATTGGCGCATGAATCGGGCGCATACGTCCGAAATTCACCGTATATTTTACAATCCAGCCAATCATATAAGTGAGGTTAAGTCACTTCGAAGAAGGAAAAAATTTTAATAGCACGACATCTGGGCAACAGTGACAGTAAAAGTATCGGGTCTTGAGATTTACTTTTAACTTTATTCATTCAATTTTGTGTGAGTTTTTTGTGTAAATCATTCAATAGAATTGGAAAATAAGCATCATTTTCATTTAAACTCATCTCTTAAATCGCGACTTGGTGTTTTTTTATTGATACCAACTTACAATGAAAAAAATGATAATTCAGAAATTGGTGAAAGAAATTGATTTTTGTATTATGTAACAATATGTAGCTTTGCCAAGACAGTTTTAATTTTTTTTTGCAAAATTTAGAGCGTTCTGTACTAGCAATACTACTTTGCCAGTCAATTTGCAAAGATATTACACATCATCAGAAACACTGGATTTGATGGATAATAAATCTACGTTTGACACAGCAACAGTGGGTGAGGCAACACTACAAGAGAAAGAAAATCAAAAAATAAATAAAAAGAATATTATCCATTAAAAGATTACTAGCAAAAATTAAGAACTGAGAATGCCAAGTTTATTTTATTAAACAAAATTCTACTTTATGTTTATGTTTTAATCACGACTTTTCTCCAATATCATACATTGGCTGTAAATAGATTTACATGTAAACAATTATTGGTGTGACCATTTCAAGAAGCACAAGAAAGGACACTAAGGCAATTTTCTTTGTCATTGTTTACATGTAAACAGATTCACCCTTGCATCCAATACGCATGCGAAAAACGCATACGTCTAAGACCGTGCACCATGCAAATAGGCTTTAAGAAAGATAGTTCATTCTTGTATGATTGCTGCCGTAGACTTCATTCAAACCCATTTAAGCTAACAGAAAGATTCATCCCAATCCGCTAGTCCACCCGATCTTCATCAATTCTACGAGTTTAAATTTTTCTACCAGTTCATCAAATTCCATTTTTTATCTACACGAGTGTCAGAAGAATAATAGAATGAGAGTATTGCTAAAAATAAAAATAAGAAAATGGATTAATAAGTTGGAAATCTTCTAAACGAAAACAACAACTCATACGCAAATATAAACATTAAATACAAATATAAACAATAAGCATACGCAAATAGCTCACATTTACATGTATTATCTTCAATAGTTATTTACTTCTTTTTATTACAGTGCGACATATAAAATTATACATGTGCTAAGAATTTCGGATTTTTAGCCTGTGCTAATTTGTTGTCACATTAAAGCTATTTTCTGTTTCTGGAAAAAAATTAAATGCTTATATACAAAAATGAAGTACGTAGAATACAAATAAAATATAGTAGACACAGAATACTAGTAAAATGTAGCAGATTTGAATAATAATGCGCGTTGCGCTATGCATCGTATATAATTTATTTCAATTGCATTCTGCGTGTTATGTCGTGATGCAGATTCAATTGGTAGATAGAACAGGTCGCTAAGACACCAACAGACGGGCTGCAGATTGTGGCACAGGTAGTAAATTACCTGAATGCAGCTGGCTAAATTACATGTTTATGATGCTGCAAATGAAGCCGTACAGTCGGTTCTGTCGCCTCGGCAGGTGACGATAAATAATCTACATTTAATCACTTTAATCTCAAACTAAATTACTCCATTGCTCAATAAAATTCTTTGCTGCACGCACTCGGTATAAAATGAGAAAGCTCGGGCTTAAAAGGAGAGAAAAAGTGAGATCACAGAGAGTGTCAGCACACGTCATAATATGAACCACACGCATGCTTACACAATCATTCATTATGCCATAATTCCCCGATGAATTACCTCTCTGTTGAATAATACTGCTTGTATGGAACTTAGAAGGTTCAGAAGGTTCTTATAAATGAGCCAAAGTCAAGATTACTCACATAATATAGGAGGAACATTTCTAATATCGTATATCTTAAAAAACTGCAAAATCTTTTGACTTACCTACATGAGTTGTATCTTTACTGAAAATTATCCCAGTGATGTTGTATATGCTTAATTATAAGCACGACCACAAATTTTAGATCATTCCTTTAGATATTTCCAAAGATACATTCTAAGTTCTAACTCAACAAGTTTAAAAGATTAATACCGGAAAAATTTTACGTGTCACTATTGTTAAACTTTGCAGCAAGTGCTCTGCGTGTCCGCAATTTTGCAAAAACTAGACGAAGATGTTTCTTCCAACAGCTGATGGAGTTTCTCACATTTTGGTCCGTCGTATATTGTCCAGTCATATTATATATTGACCACTCAACAATATTTGCAATCGTATATTGCCCAGAGATTAAGTCCAATTTTTGACAAATCTTTATCAGTGTTTTATTTATGTAATGCAAACCATGTAAACTGCTTAATTTCTTTATTGTTTTGCTCACATGTACTGAACGCTTTAGCCATACGCTAATGTGGCTATTTTTCAATTGATAATTAGCTGAGATTGTTCCGGCAGGTAGTTTTTTAACATGCAAAGGCTTTTCAGCCACAACCTAAAAACCTAAAAAACACTAAAGCTATAAACTTGTATTTCTAAGACAAAAGAAGAACAGTATATTGTGAAGATTAGCTGATGTTAAAAGTGTTTAAAAATTCATAAAACAAAGTTATATCAAGATAGCAGCTATCCTACGGCTCAGTATCAGAGAAAATTCATAATAAACTGAATTTTGCAAATGCGTGACGTAACGGTTTAAGAAGCGTCTCATGATTCATGCACAAACTAAGGCTTCGCTGTTCCATTTTATGGAACACGCTTGCACACTTTTTTCGACAGCAGCCGTCCCCTAAATGGCTCGACGTGGCCCAAAACTCAATACAGACTTTTTTCGGCAGTGTTACGCGAGGTTCCCTGGTCTTTTTTGTGTTCGCAGACTATTTTACAGGATATCGTTTTTTCCCTTAGACCCTATTAACGCTGTTCGAGTGTGCGTTGTTTTTATTTTACCTGTCACGTCCGTTAGGTTTAAGTGCTTCCCCTGTCCACAGGGAAATTATTTGGATTTTATTAGGAAATTACGTATGAAACTCTAACTTGAAATAATTATAGTTAATGGAGCAATTACAACAAAAGCTAGTAATTATTATTAAATAATGACGCTCTTACACAACCAGGAATGAGAGCAACCAACTACTTATTGAATAAGTAATTGCCCCTACAGAAACTGGAGTTGAAGCCCGAGAGCGCGAACACTCTTTGGAAAGTCGGCAAACCACTGCTTTCCAACCAATAATTAATATTTTTGACGAGCGGTATTGCCTTGATATTGTTAATGCTAAAGTCTTGCTTAGTACCTTGATAACAGCCATTATATGGCACATATCTTATAACAGCAACAAATCTAATACGACCAGCAAAATATACTAAACTTACCGTAGAACTTAAATTTGCGACAAATAGTCCTTTGAACATGCACTATAGGCAGAAAATTTCTGCACATCACTTAATTTTAAAGAGAATGCTTTGTTAAAAGGCCTCATACAAATTAGACAGCCAGCAAAATCATCGGGAGAACATTATTAGATATTATATTGAAACACATGGTGATTTCATGTAGTACCATCAGTCAAAACCTCTAGTAAAACACACTACAAAAAACTAAAGTTAATAAAATGTAAAGCCCTTCACGCAAAAATTTCACCCAAAGAACGTGTGTGTTACAGACTATAGTGGGTTATATTAAAGGCTCGTGTTACTCAAATTTACGATGAAAAATATTTTTACAGAAGGCTAATTGGCAGTTACGCAGTGGAGTAAAATAGCTTAAAGCAGTAATTCACTTGAACATTTAAATTTGGTAGCAGTTGCCTCATGCGTAGTTAGGCAAGACTTCTCATAATATGCAGCAAGTCATACTGTTAGTGTAACGTTAATTATTCAACATTAATAATAATAATGGCATTACATGTATTTAATGCATAAGGCAGGAAACAGAAGCTGCCCGGTGGTTGCTTTACTCGCCCTAATATTAATTTAATTCTAGAGTAACAACATGAATTCGGCTGTCTTAGGTCATCAATGTGTGATAAGGAAACGAGATCAATTAGTACGCTGATGGCGACGTGAGATGACATCAGGTGAGGAAGAAGGAAGACATAAGTGAACTAGTGGGGAGGCTTCAGAAGACAAAAGATTTCATACGAATATGAGATTAGCTGTAGACAGGGCCGGATCATCCTACAGGCACGTGTAGACAGCAGCCTAGTACTCCGCAAAATTGGGGGCCCACAAACTTTGGTAACATTTGGTAAAAAAATATTTTTTTACTACGGTTGTGTTGAAATATATGCTAATTTGGTTTGGAACAAATAGTAAAATAGTGGCAGTTGTTCTTATTTGTTATTTAAAGCCTGGGTAGGTTTCACCTTCATTATGAGCCAAAAAAGCTCATAAGCAAACGCGTCTCGATGATTATATCACAGTGATTAAAATTAGAATATTTATGAACGATAAATTCACTTCGATTATCGCATAAGTGGAATTCGCTTTTAAAATATATTAGTACAGTATTTTTGAGTGATTTACACATGCCAACAATTTAGATGTTCTTCTAGCTTTTAAAAGCTCAAAGGACGATGTTACAGTGATCATTATCGTCATGGTAGAATGCGAGTTATAGGTTGTAATTATGCCAATTATGTTAAGTTAAAAAGTGACTAGCCATAAAATGCACAATATAGGCGTTAAGCAGTTTACGCAATATACGTTTGTCACTCATGGATTTGAAAAAACACAGTAATGAGTTCGCAGCCTTAATGAAATCATACTTACACCTTACCACTTCCAGACACTGAGAAGTAGTATTATGTAAGTTGATGGCTTAAATGGCTGGCTCATTATGTCTGTTTAAAGTTAAACCGCTAATTGATTACTAGGCAATCTACATTCCACTGGAACGTCTAAACAATATACATTTAGAATTCGATATGTTAAACAGCATGTCATTCTTACTCGCAAAACCAACGCAGGCATTCTGCACTTTTTAAACGTATACGCACCAGGGAGAATATAGTAATGATAAGTAATAATTTTGGAGATGTAGGCATGTAGCCTGATGTAATAGGACTTTAGAAGTTTTAAACACTTTAAAGTTTTGTTACTGTTAGTAACTTACATACAATGCCTTTTTTCACTTTAACTGACCTGTCGTGACCTTGTAGGGAGAGATTGCTAAATAGATATTTAATTATTATTAAGCACTGAAGAGTGCTAACAAGTGTTAGCGAAACAGACACAATGCTTTGTATTTGATGATCTTTTCGGGTTTATTCCATCCTTTTAGTATGACAAATAGCTAGCAGAAACACTAAGTCACGTAAAATATCTGGATTATTTATTATAACTCACCCTGTTTACAGGCGATACCAGCGTCAGACTAACACTCACTCTTACGAGTACATTTATAAAAGGAGATATTCCGCAAAAAATATCGACAAGCTGGAAAGATATTAGCGCCATTACAGTATTTATGCGCTATCGTGGGCTCCGCAGACTTGCTGTGAAGGATTACGAAATCGCCTCACAGCGCAGACATGTCCACTTTATGGCTGCAAGCTTTTAGTTATTCTTTTTTACAATCATAACACGATTTATAACATTACGGAGACTTTTCTTCGGTTTAATGGCCGTAATGTGAGCTGCCGTGTACCTTTGAATAACCATCAGCAGTTATAATATAATATTAGCTTGCGAGTTGCATTTACTGCAAAGAAAATACTGCTTCATTACATTTTCTCGGAGTTGCTTCTACGTGAAAGTAATCACCATCACCCTGATTACACATGATGTTATAGACTTTTCAAGTATAAAAATATAGCAAATAAAGGTAACTACTGTTGCACAAATTTCCACCTTAATATAAAATCCCACATGAAATGTTATTTATTTCATTCTTTAAATCACACGAAGCCCACAAAATACATTGTACAAAGAAGACACGCTAAAACAATTTAAGTGATGGGAAACTAAAAAACTAATTAAAGGTGCAAAAAATGATACAAACATGAAAAAGACGTATCATTAATTTGCCTAAGCGAAATCGGCTACTTTGTAGCACAATCTTTTCACAACTGTCCATTTTATATTTGTCCCATTACATCGTCCCCTTATGTCGTCCATCAAACATGGTATCTTAAAGGACAGATTGGAAGCATGAACTGACAACCTGTACATAATTATGTGGCTTTCTTATTTGTCATTAAATTTTGTTAAAGCATTCCTCTTAACTATCCATTTATTTTTCAGTTCGTCCCCTTACATCGTGAGTGAGACATGGTCTCCTTTTACATATTTAATAAACGTCTTTCCTATAGCTCAGACAACATGCACCTGGAGTGATTCATTAACTTTCACAAATTCAAGCCTTTGGGTGTCAAATTCAAACAAATGCTATTAAGAGAGAAAGGATATGGTCTAAAGTCATTAATTTTGGGTGGAAGGCCAATAACACATTGAAAAACCTAAACATATCCAATTTAGATGAAATGTTTATTGCAACAAAGGGAACTTTAATTACACAACTTGTGCCCTCGATCTTCCCTACTGTTCTGACATACAAAGCTTTCTATCAACAATTCAGTAATAATAAAGCCTGATGCTACTAACTGCTGTCAAAATTAGGGCAGAACAGTGTAACGACTAACGAGCATGTAAGCTTCAGCATATAAGGGCGGCAACAGCTGTTTGATTTTCATCCGACAGAATGGTGGATTTTATCAGCGGAAGCCATAAAATCTTATAAAATATAATTGAACGTAATTTAGAAGAATCAATGCGATTTTTCCGCTTTTTTTTAAATTGTAATGTTAAATTAACCTGTGAGGTGAAACATGCGCAAATTATGAATATGTTTTTTTGGCTGTAGCTACACATCATTGTCGTCATTACCATCATAATTGCCACCATTAGTAACGATGACACAATTGTCATGATGATCATCATCTTAATTGACATCACCGTCATCGCCATCATCATCATCATTAAAAACAACAAAAATAATATTATTGACATGATGACAAAAACTAAAGAAGCAACGGCAATGAACACAACCAAAAGTCTGAAACAGAAAGCAAAAGCACAAGCAATAGCAAGTTTTGGCTTAAAATTCAAATGAAAAGTACGTAGCTGAAGAGGAAATTCACAAAATCACCAAATCCAGTACTGAGGGTAACAAAAGCAGTTTGAAAGTCTCAGCTGTATAATACTTTCATCGTTCATTTACGTAATAGGTTATAAATAAAACTGTCAATAATAATAATAATGATGATGATGATGATGATGATGATGATGATGATGATGATAATAATAATAATAATAGTAATAACAATCTTTATTTAAAGTGGGAATTTGAATAACAATTAATATAAGCTCACGAACTTTTCGCCGACTATGAATAACAATTATAGTTAAATAACATTATTTTTGCTTCACTTTTACCCTATTATAAGTACCACACGCCAGGCAGGGCATAGATATGATCCGCCCGTAGTTTAGAACACACGACCTCACAGATGAAAAACAGACGCATTATCCATTACTGTGTTCACACTCAACCCTCTTATGAGACCCAAAAACTAACAGATATGAGATATTGTGTAATGTCTGTGTTCGAAATATAATAGAAAGTTCATTACCTCGTTAGAACGCTTATGAGGAGCCCGAAGGCGTGGCGTGGGTTTAGGGTATGGAAAAATGTGAAACTCAGGTGGGTGGTTTAGGTAAAATGGCGACTGCAGGAAGCCACATACGAAATCTTAATACAGAAACACACAACATCCATCTTCCAACTGTTACCGTCTGCTAAAAAGTTTAATTTTGCGCAAAACAGCGAGTAAAAAAATCCGCTTATCAATAAATGGTGCTTTTAAGTTTTTTTTTTCTTTTCCGAAGAATAAACCGTAATGAGATATAAAACCAGATCAGATATAATGAACCGGGTATATGTAAAAGCAGATACCAACAGCACTAACGCATTTCAAATTCAAGATTTTCTGCAAAGACTCAAATTGTATATTTATTTCCATATACAGCTTAGAAAATCACTGAAGTTCGTAAAGCAGTATTTTATGTTTTTGGAATATATCTGCTTAACTTTGTTGAGATTTGTCTTGCATAAAAAACGAGTCGTGCAAAAAAGTGTACAAAGCACTTGCGAAATCTTGATGAAGTACGTCACAATAGAAAAACGTGTGACTCTCAGCTTATCATCATAAAAATGGTAATTTTGCATTACGACCACAAAACGAAACTATTTAATTATAATTTAATTAGTTCATTGAGCTCCACATAGTAATATTGTTAGAATTAAGTATATTATTAAGTACAGCGTAAAACGATGCATTTTATCAATCGGACATCTCTACAACATCAAAAAATCAAACTATACTTCGACTAATAAAACTGTCAAATTTTAATTTTATGAAACGTAGACAAATAAATTAAATGAATTTACTTACACCAAAATATGATAGCAGGCCGATGTACATCCACGCGGCCGTTCCAGAAAGTTGTAAATCTTTGTCTGTAATTTCCTATACCGGGCATCTCGCCTGTGAGCCCGGTAGTTGATTGGCTTCCCCAAGAGGCTCATTCTCGGTTGATGATGATACGAACCGGGCTTACGCCTCGGCGCCTCCAAGCCGATAAACTCGACTCTTCTCCGCGCCGGCGGTAACTCGTCCCCTGAGTCGATAGTAATTGTGCACTGTCGTCCGTTCATTATTATTGTGTTGCACGCAGAGGTTGCACGGTAGAACAAGTACACGCAAACTGTAATACAAAGCTTAACCGACGGCTGCCATGGCAAAAAATACTCCAGGTGCTTCCCAACGCTGGGTTATCTATCGACCTCTTCTCTCACGTGATCATTAACACTGCCAATGCTATATTAAACGCGAAAAGCAAGTTGAAAGTATGATGAAGTGAGCGGTAAAACATAAACACTTTGACGCAAGAACACAGCATGTCTTTATGAAACCTTGCTGGATTTAATCTATGGCTTCAACGCCCAACCATTCGTCGTGGCCAAACCGTGGGAAACTCTTCCACGCACAAATCACTTCTGACATATTGGCAACTAACGGATCGATATCTATTGATTGGATAGCTGCACATTGGAGACAAACATCTAGAAAGAATTTGATTAAAATTAGTGAAAGGAAGTCATGTCGGTCTGGAAATGTCACGTTGTTGTCTGTCGCAGCTTGATATTAATGCTGCACTCTGCGTGACAAGCCCAAATACGTCTTCTGGGATTACAACTACAAAAAGTTCTGTATGCCTAGCGAGAGACTGACAGTGTGACAATAGTTTCTAAAGCAAACTTGTCAGTTTAAAAGTCCACAAGTGTAAAATAGACTCGTGCCTTTAATATCGTAACAAGAAAAATGTTACAGAAAACTCGGGAAGTAGAATTTCGTCTTCTATCGAATGATGAGAACCTTTCTGCCTAATCTTGTATCTGAGCCAGTATGGTCGAACACCTGATCCGTTAGGGAACTATCCCCAAAATAGCTAAACCAAATTCTTACCAAATATGGTAATTTACTTCACAGTTCTCAAAGGAAACAAACATTTGTTATAATCAGCATCAAGTAATAGAAATTGCGACTTATAGGTTACAGGTTTCAGACGAGGAAATGACCGGAGGGGTTCCTTGAAGGTGTACTTAGTCCTAGCTTCAGGAAAAAAAACCTTGTCTAAAACGAAAGTAGAGCTATAAGGATTGTCATTGAGTGATCGTCTAGGAAAAGCAGCTTTGTACCAGTCTCAAGAAAAGCAAACTATTTCATCCAGCACTCCGGGGAGGGGACATTAAAACTCAAAAGGGCCAACCACAAGAGAGAGAAAAACACCATTCTTGTTCCTTGGCTAACGTAAAGTTAAGACATTGGCTAAAGACTGTCAAAAGTTACTTTCTTCACTTTTACCGTAAGCTTCTCTTCGTAAAGAACAAGTTCCGAAAAGAACAATCCATTTTGCTAATTCCAATATTTGTTTTCTCTTTTTACGTCACTAAATTAAATAAAGTATAGTGCAAGTGCAGTGCAAAAATATCATTTTTTAGCTATGAGCACATTGCTTTAATACTTGGAAGAATTATTTCAAAACATGCTTAGCTTACAAGCATATATCCGTATGAAACCTTATACCCAACTTGCAGAATTTAATAGGTTAGTGCAAAATTTAATAACCAATCTCTGTAACTGAATACTTCCAGAACCCGCTTTTATGTCCAACAATAAAATGAGGTATCTGAAATGTGCCTGTTGTAGTCTCTTCTCCTGATTTCGTTGTAACTTGTAAGGATTGTGACAAAATATTATATCAAGTTCAAGACTAATATAATACTCCCAATGCTATATTTCATTTTGCAGTTTGCAATGCTGAAGCGACCCCGGACACTAGATGAGTTACTTGATTGGGGCTTAATTGGCTTCCTGTCTTGTGTTCTTCGGTTTCCTTGTGATAATAATTACTTGAACAGGGATGCGAAATAATCAGTCATGAGAAGATTACAACTGTTAGATTTCTCTCTCTCTCTCTCTCTCTCTCTCTCTCTCTCTCTCTCTCTCTCTCTCTCTCTCTCTCTCTCTCTCTCTCTCTCTCTCTCTCTCTCTCTCCCTCTCTCCCCCTTCTCTCTATCCCTCTTAGCAGTTAAAAAGCAGGAAATTAGAGATTTTTTGGCTAAACGCTGGACCAACAGGTACCGAATTAAGATGCAACTGGGTAGTAGATACTGTACTTACTCGGATATACTATGTTTGACACCATTGCAACTTCGTATTGGTGTAAATAGAAATTTGGAAAATGCTTGTAACTGTTTTCCAGTAGAGCAGGGCAATTTTAATGCATTCCTGCCTAGAAATGGACTAATATCAGTCTTGTACATGCGGGGCGGAACTACAAACACCGATATATTTATTATGTGAATGCCCTCTTACGGATATTATAGCTAGACACGAATTTAAAGGCAAATTGAAAAATCGAGAGTGCATTTATATAGAAAGAGAAGGAAATTTATTAACTGCTTTTGCAAATATAGTCCGTTGTTTTATATCGGAAACCGTGCTAAATAAGCGTAATTATTAAAAATTTGTTTATTTAGCTAATATATTAATAAGTTAGTATATGAAGTAATGTAGTAACAATATTAGCGTATAAATAATGATGTCTTGTGTTTATTGTAGGAAAGTTTTGTATAAATTCACAGTCTGTAACTATTTCTTAAGCACTAACGAGAGAATATACAGGAACTAATTTCTAAAGCACAAACGTTCCTTTCCTTAGAATTGGCAGTTAGATATATTGGCACCCAACATTACTGTGCTTTCCATATATTTAATCTGCCTTGATTCAAACTCAAACTCAGTATGCAATTAAATTAAACCATTCACTGACTAATGTATGGCATTTAAAAGTAAACTCAATAAAACTCAAAAATACCCTGTTTAATAAAACCAGTAGATTTGCTTTAGTATCGGGTAGCTAGCAGGTAAAGATTACAAATATCTAGGCGTAAACTTCTAAAAGCTTTATGTGGCTCTTTCATGTATTCTTTAAATGCACTGAAATAGAGCCACACTAACAGTAACATAAATTTGCATATGATGCCTTAAAGAGCAAAGTAATAAATTAAGAGCAGTAGAAAAATCAGTAAACTATGGAACTTAATTCTATGCCCAGGAAAGGAAAAAATTCATTTCACTAACACTTAAAAAAGTTAAAATTCTCTAATTTTTGAAAACACATCTAATAAACTATCCATGAACCACATAACACACGTGGCACTCGTTTTGATAATTCCTGTTCTATAAAAGAATATTTTAATCGACTATCAGAGAATCTCAATTATTTAATCCATCGATTTTTGATGATCTACATTTTTGACGAAATCGAACTACATGTATCCGAAACTTGACATCCCACGAAATATTTTGCGCCTACGTAGCTGTCGAGAACTGAAAATGTGTCAATACAAAAAGACGTCACCACTTGTTATCATGAAAATAAAATGGTTTCAATTAAAACAATTAAAGTATCTAAAACCTATGTTATACAAGCAGAAAGAAAAAAGCCGTATCAAAGTGACATAAAAACCAGTGTAAATTAAGCTAATACTACGTGACGTTGCTGATAGTACTCGGGTTCGCTGGGCAAATGCATTGATTGCCTTGCTGATTGACAGTGCGACTGGATCATCATCGACGCGTCGTCTGCAATCGCATCTCACACGATTACAAAGTAAACCAATCATCAAGACGAAGATTGACTAATTTAAGAATTTTGTTCTATCTAGCTAAACTGTTCAAAGCCACTTACAGCAGCGTCTCTAAACTTCGTAGCAGAAGCCAAGAAGCAAGAATACCCCGTTCTGTCACTCTGCAACTAAAAACCTGCCAATCATTGATGCAAAAATGAGTGCGCCGGAAACGTAGATAGGTAGGGAATGGCGGCGGTCCAGGGGGCTAATGTTCCCTAAATTTTTGCATTTCAGTGTCGAAACCAAAATATCAAAAATCAACTCAAAAAATTTAAAAAAAGACAATATTTTGGGTACTTTTAGCCTTCTTATGCTGTTATTGTAATTCACTGTGCTTTATAATATGTATAAATATGTTCATTTGCTTAAATGAAAAAGGTGCTGAATTCTCAATTTTAATACCTTTGATATAATACACGTCGCAAGACTCATGAACGCTACTGTATTATTGATAGTAGTAAGCCTGCTACTAAGTATGCCGCTATTGTATTTGGGTGGCGAAGGAAGCCAAGTGATTTTGCAAACTTGTGTGTAAAGTTGCGGAATGCGCGAGAACTGAAATTTGACGCGTGTGCGACTCAAAATGTATGTGTGACAGGCCTAAAATACAAATGGTCTCTTATTTATTCTACGTTGCGCTTTAATTGCAGTAATAATATAAAATATTCAAACTTAACAAAAAAATTAATGAAAGACCAGTTCGCAAAATTAACACCGAAATACGACAAGCTATTATAGCTATTGGCTTGATTTTTAACTTTCTGAATAAATGCAATAAATCAGACTTGCTGTACTGTCAAGGTTTCTATAGCCTTCAAATTATTATTCAGTGCTTATAAAAACAGACAGAAAGAAGCTATTCGCTTTTCAACAAACTTTCATGAAGCTTTTTGCAATGCTGTTCATTAGTTGAATTTTAGTTCTATAGTTAGGAAGCACCAATTCTCAAGGAGTGAAATTTGGGCTGACTTCGCAACAGATATTAAAGCAGAAGGCGAATCCCTGTGCATGATCACCATTCTACTATTACACCGGCTCATGAGCTATATTAGGTAGATGGGAAATTACGACAGGTAGCTGAAGCGCGACAAGTAGATGTAGATGTGTACCTCCGTGACTGATCCAAGCTAGTTTACTTTCTTCAGCCTGCGGTACAAACGTAAGCGAAGTTCATTCGGACCACCAAATTAAAACCTCTAGAAACAGTACCACGTCATAATAAATATTATTGCATAGTTCTGCGTCACGTCTGAAATTGGAAACGTTCCGTCTTCCAGAAAAAAGCTTCCTTTAAACGAAGTCTTTAACAGCCGTTTTCAGTTAAAGGTGCTGTAGTAAAACACCTTCTCCAAAATACGTGACGTATGACGTCACACAAGTATTTAAAGTCAGGAACACACTCAGTCGGGTGGTGGCTCCAGTACTCTCCACTTGTATATACGTACGCTATGATTGTTATATATATATCAATAAACTGCCTCCCCTACCCAACCGATTACAGCGAACAAGACACCTTACAAAACCAAGAAGCCCAGACTGCAGTTCAAACACACGATGACAGCAGCAGCACAACCCTAACTCCACCACTAATCTTGAAATGAGAAGCGGAGAGGGCACGCTTATGCCAATCACCCATGCCATATAGGTACATGTATGGCATCCATCAAACGGTTCATTATACAGTAATGTATACTCGATTTTCTATTTTTTTCGCCTAAATTCCCTTAAATTGCGTGACATGGTCATTAACAAAGAGTGCAATCGAGCGTTATGGTTCCTACTTCCCTTAATTTTCCAACTTTCATCATCCAGTAAAAAATTATTGTCGCCATGTCCTAACTCCTACACATGAACTTTAACTTCGGTCACATACGTTTTTGATACTTTCGCGAACAAGCTGAGAATACAGAAACCATCAGCTTCTTCTCAGTCCATGAAAAACTGTGTGCAGCTACAAAAAGTGTACAAAAAGTTTGAAAAAACTTTGCGTATCTTTCAGTACTACTGTCGTCTGTATTCATGTTTTCGGGAATACCGTGTTAATCTTTCACACTATAGGAAAACCAAAAAAATTATGAAAATCTTGGATTGATTATCTGCTACACGGCTCTCTGATCGGTCTAGCAAAAGCGAAGCATGGTATAAGTTCTCAGCTGGTAAATATTATTATATACACAAGCTAACATCTGTTTTAGTTGCCTGTTCGGCTGTACAACATTTCCTAGGGTCAGCAGCGTGGACAAAATTGCAGGAAGTAAATAACTGCAAAAGTAGTCTGTTAGTCGTTGTGGTCTGGTATAATAGCGGCCAGTATACAGCAATGCTGAGGTGTAACTGAAGCTGGACGCTGTGAGGTCACACATGACATGAGCGTAAATTTGGTCTCTAGATAGTCTCTAGAATACCCAATAAATTATCTGAAACGGGAAAACTGTAGTTTATAGCTGTCGTTTCATAACCATCCAATTAAAATCAAGCAGTTCAGTCCCGTTCTGTGAGACAAGACTGTACAATACAGTGGGAAAACGCCTACTGAATTGATAATATGAACAGTTTTTATGATGAACAAAACCAGAAAAGAATTATAAAGTAACGTTGTGCACATTCGCGCTAGTTGTTTCAGTTGGCGCTGCCTATCTAGTGATCACATAGTAATATATGTATAACGACTACGTGAATGGCGGTTACTCTTTTGTATACGATATACACTTTAAATATAGTTCAAACTGGATTAATTTATTGTACATTTATAGAAAAGCGTTTATCCATTTTCTGGTGAGGAGTGCACAGCATCACACCACTATCAAGTCAATCCTAGTTAATAGTGAACGATGGTTATCTCTGGTTTTCTGATCTTAATTATAACTTATACTACATCTGTTTGCAAAATTAATACTTTAGCAGTTACATCATTCCTGCTGTAAATTATAACTATTCCTGACGGCCTAACTCTGCAGATAACAAAAATTTACTAGAATTGCTCTCAAACAAATTTCAAAGTAAACTGAACTTAAACCAGTTATCTACTGATATCTAACAGGAGTTTTTACAACCCCACCACTTCTGGTGGTAACAACAGGTTTAGTGTAGGCATTAACTTAAACACTAGAATCAGAGTTTTTGCCTGAAGTAACAAATGGATTAGAACTTTTCTCTTGTGAAGTTTCCTCTGGTATGTTCCCTTGGGTTTTCATAGTAGCCGCTTCCTGTTGTACTGATTGAGGAAGCTAATTGAGCTGAATCTGATTTCGTCGAAATGAACCAGTTGGAGTTCTCACCTCATAAGAACAATCACTAAATATACTTCGTACTTAATCATTTTCCTTCCTCCCAGAATCCATACTTCCTCTCCTTCAGAGAGTTGTGGTAAATTTCTAGCATGATGTCTGTTGTTGAAGTTGTACATCTGCTTTAATCTGTAGGATTCTTCTTTTTCCTGGAGATGAGTTGAGTTTGGTATTTTGGCATTCCTGTTAGATGGAAATCTAGGTACTTTCGTGCATAGTCGCCTGAACATTAAAAGCAGGACTGAAGCCATTAGCAAATGGAGTTGCTCTGTGGCTCAGCAAAGCTGCATAAGGATCTGTTGCACTGCTAAGAAGTTCCTTCACAGTTCGAACTGCTCGCTCAGTTTCGCCGTTTGCTGAAGGATGCATAGGGCTGCTAGTAACATGATGAAATCCATATTCTGAAGCAAATTCTAAGAATTCTTTCCCTGAAAACTGTGGCCGATTGTCTGAAACAAGAGTAAGGGGAATACCATGTCTAGTAAAAATTAATTTCATGTAGTTGATCGCGGTTGATCCTCAAGTCTCTGGAAATCTAGCCTTTTCTATGTACCGTGAATAATAATCCACGACTACCAAGTAATGAGCTTGTTTCATGTACATCAAAACAGCTGCAACTCTTTCCCATAGTCGGAAAGGTAAGTGCGTGGGAACAAGTGGTTCTAAACTGTATTTAGCATCCATGCAGCAAGTCCTGCAATTTTTGATCAAGTCAGCTATATCCTGCTGATTCCTGGCCACCATGTTAACTGAGCTGTACGCTGTCTGCATTTTACGATGCCCTGGTAACCTTCATGAATGCGATTCAGAATGTCAATTCTGAGTGATGAAGAAATGAGAAGCGAGTACCATACAGTAATAAACCTTGATTAACCGTTACGTCACCAAGGTACCGGCAGTATGGTTTTAGCACGTTTTTCAATGAATGCTTATCTGGCCAACCTTCCTGAGTTTTCTAGAGGATTTGTCTGCAAATTACATCATCCAACTGATGTTGGCGTATTTCCAGCGTATTGATGCTGGAAGACTTTTAATAATCATGTCAACATAATCTTCAGCTTCTCCCATTCCATTCCAAGTTGATATTGACTTCCTCTGACTGACCTTGAGGAGCTCTTGAAAGTGTGTCTGCTGCACAGAGTGTTTTTCCAGGTACGTATACTATGTCATAGGAAAATCGTATGCGGAATCTCTGTAGTTTTGCTGAAACTTCATTCAGGTCCTGGATAACCTAGAACTGTGACTAGTGGTTTATGATCTGTTTCATGGTCTGTTTCAATTAAGAAACCTGGGAAACTCACCAAATAACGTTGGAAACGTTCGCATGCCCACGTTGCTGCCCGAGCTTCTTTTTCAATTTGGGCTTAACCTTGCTCTGTCGGGCTGAGTGACCTGGATGCATATGCTATAGGATACCACATATCTTGGTCCCTTTGCAAGAGAACAACACCTAAGCCATAAAATGAAGCATCAGCTGACACTTTGATAGCTTATACACATCATCGGTCCTTAGATACATCATACTATGTTAAAAGTGGAGCATTACTCAACAATTCCTTTATCCTAATAAAGGCTTGTTCTTGGTCCGGACCCCAGACCCACTGCACCCCAGTGTTGAGGAGACTGCAGATAGATCTGATTATATTTCCCAGGTGAGGTACAAATTTACCAACTTGATTGGCTATGCCAAAAAATCTTCATCATCATCATCATACGCCCGTTACGTCTATTGCAGACATTGGCCAGGCAGAATTCTAAAATAAAAGAGATTCCAAAGGGTAAAAGGCTGAAGGCAATATTTCCAAACGGAGTAATAAATGTAGTGAGAAGCTGTGACTCTTCATCGAGTGGGAATTGATAAACCCAGAATTAGCATCCAATTTTAAAACTACAGTCCCACCTGCTAGTTGACCTAGTACATGATCCACTAACGGAAGCATATGACGTTCTCGGCAGACTGCATTGTTTTTTGCACTCTGTTAACTTTGTGAGATCAACACAGACTCGACCTTGGTTTATTTTAGTGCTTTTTTATCGCTCTGATTTGAGAGGTTTCTTAGGTACCAGCACCATGGGTACACACCTTTCTGTAGCTTGATCTACTGGACGAATGACACCTTGATCTTGCAGACGTTTAAGTTCTTGTTTGACGCTGTCCGTCAGGGGAAGCAGAACTCTTCTAGGTGTAGAAACTGAATATGGTTTCACGTAGGATCGATATCTATTTTATAAGCTCTTCTGAGTTTTCCCAGCCATAAAATAAATCTGGAAACTGCTGCTTAATATTTGGTACGCTAGATATACTGTTCACGTTGCATTGCACAATACCTAGTTTTTCACTAGCTTCACGGCTGAGCAATGGAATTGAGCCATTACACAAAACGTAGATATTTTCTTGCAGTCTTTCGCACACACAATCATCGCTGGAAAACTGCCTAGCACATTGAAAGGTTCCGCATAACTTCTTATTTGGCCGCATTAACAGTTTGTGCCTGAATTTCTGAAGACTATGACGTCAGCACCAGTGTCCACTCTACATGAGATGTGTTGCTTTTCAACGAGCAGTTTACTAATCCATCTTTTGCAAAAAAAGGATGATACTGCCACCCAGAAATTCTCCAACATTGCCTGAGTCAAATACTTCTTGTACAAAGTTTTGCACAAGACCCTTTGGTAAACACATGGATTTAAATGTCCACGCTTATTACACTTGTAACACATTTGGTTACTGGCTGGACAATTACTTCTGTCATGGCTTCATTTATCGCAAAATTTGCAATTAGTGCCTGATTTTAAACATTGGGCTGCCTGACCTTGAAATCTAGAATTCTGATGCGCGTTTTTACTAACCTTTGCATTACTAGATTTAGGCTGTTCCTTTCTGTCCTTAGTGCAGTTTGTTTGAACACGATGCACTTACTCTGCTGAAGTTGATGCAGTTGCAAGTGTTTTATCTGTACATCAGTTACTTCAGGTGCTCGGCACACATTCACCGCTGAATCCAATGTAGGGTCTGACTCTCGTAGTAATCTCCTATGCAAATTGTCGCTGGATACACCGCATATAATTCTGTCGCGTAGTACGTCATTATTTAACTGTCCAAATTCACACTTTTTCACCATTACCCAAAGTTCTATGTAAAAACTTTCGAAATTTCCACTAGGTCTTTGTGAACGTGTGTGAAATAAGTGCGTTTCATAAACCAGATTCACCTTGGATGTGAAATAGCCTTTGAATTTTTCTAAAATAACCATTGGATCGTCCTTCTCTTCCGTAGCTTGCCAAGTAAATCCATTATAAATAGTTCTCGTTTCATCTCCAATAACGAGGAGTAGGAGAGCAGCTTTTTCTTTTGCTGTCTTACTAGCAAAACCTGTAGCCGCATGATACAAGTTAAATCTCTGTTGAAAACGTTCAAAGTTCAGGGCCAGGCACATACTGCGATGTCATAATGAAGACGACTCAATATTATCCTGGCGATAATACTTGAGGTAACTACTTTCTACTGTAGTCAGTAGTAAACAATGCACTGTGACCGAAGTTATCACTTTGAAGTGCTTCTTGATAATTCATTTGCTTTGTTGGCAGTTGTCTTACCATAGAGCAAATATCCCGTGTCCTACCCACGCTGACTGCAGACGAGCATTCATGATTCTACTGCACTAATTCTGCTTAATGCGAAAAATAGTTATGGTAGCTTTTTCCTTGAATGTCCCAATTTGCGCTGTCACCATCTTTTGTACGATGCACAAAGTAAACAAAGTTTAAACTGGATTAACTTATTGTACATTTATAGAAAAGCGTTTATCCATTTTCTGCTAAGGAGTGCACAGCATAGTACCAATATCAAGTCAATCCTACTTAATTGTGAATAATGGTTATCTATGGTTCTCTGATCTTAACTATAGCTTACATTGCAGTTAACACAGCGCCTGAAAATTTCTTTACAGTGCTTCACTTTATGCTTCATAGACGCTTTTGCAAATTTCTTTGTTACATTTTTCTGAGTTTATGTGACATCAGTAAAATAAACCCAACATGCTAAATATTCCTTCCTTTTCCTTTAAAGTTTGTCGCCGGAGTCTAAAACTCGCCACCTCGCAAAAACTTTTCCAAACTGATGTAAAGTTGCCTGAACATAACCCAAATCTGCGCAAATACGGCGCCAACTATGACGTTCGTCAAG
This sequence comes from Tubiluchus corallicola, assembly GCA_030141605.1. Lineage (NCBI taxonomy): Eukaryota > Metazoa > Priapulida > Priapulimorpha > Priapulimorphida > Tubiluchidae > Tubiluchus > Tubiluchus corallicola. The sequence goes on along the minus strand of JAQGDQ010000376.1, from coordinate 22,627 downwards.
AATGATTTCAAAACCTGCAAAATTTAGCGATCATTTCGAGATGTCTTTGAGAACACTACGACGACATTGCGTCTATTTACCAACATTTTGGCTAAAGTTTTGGAGAATTTCGATTGTCTCGCACCAGTTTTCCGCGAAAATTTTGTAAAATGGTCGCGCGCGAATGTCCTGCAACATTCGCCTTAATTTGTCGACTAAAGTCACATTAGTAACTAAACTGCTGAAAAAATGACGCAAAAAACCGTCGTGCAAACTTTGTGTGACATTCTCTCGAAAAAGTCCGAAAATCGCAAAAAAGTGGCAGAAAATCGATCGCGCGAATTTATTTAGGACTTCGCACGAATGATTTGCGACCAGTCTCTGAATTTTTGGCGCTGGTTGGGCTTAGATAATTTTCTGTCTTTGAAACCCTGGTTTAAAAGTACTCAAGGACAATTATTCACTTAGACTAGCCCTGAACACATGTAATTACAATGAACTAGGATAGTAGGGCATACACTGTTAGTCTCGCAGTACTCACCGACACCTCGCGTCTGCTAAGTGACCAATGCTATACATGAAACTATCACGGTATGCAGCTCCTCAAATATTTCACTTATTTAACACACCACAATGTTTAAATCACACTGATTAATAATTAAGTTTCGTTACTTTCGCGCCTCGAAAATTTGACACAGCGTTCCTGTACCAACTGAATCTGCGTAGACCCGCACTGAGAAGCTGCGTTTACAAATAAAGCCAGAGCTTGTAACACAAAATAAACGAAATGCGAGGAATAAAGCAAACCAGCTCTCATCTAACATTCAAAACAGAAGTCTTCGATTATGTTTACTTTGCCTAGCAGTAGCGGGCGACCCATGCGTCATTGAAGTATAACTATATAAGCAATGTAATACATGTCAGTACTATGGTTATCTATAATACAGTACGTTGTTTTGTTATGGTACAGCAGTTGTCACAATCCCAACTAGTAACACTCTGCAGTAAAATACCCAATGGAAGACATACTAATTGTAGAAATAAAATGGAATGGTTTTTCTTCCACATTGCTGCAAGAATTATGAAATTTCAGATTTTCACATTCATAAATCAGAAAATTCTATTTTACTTTCAAATTTCTGTTACCAACATGTAAGCGTTTGTAAAATTAAAACATCAAAATAATAACTCAATCCCAAAACATAAAATACATAAATTTATGATGTAATTTCAACAATCTGTGCTGCATTAAAATTCAAAATGGTCATCTTCTTAATAGCTATCTAATTAACCAAACTGCTACACTCAACTTGCCTCCTGTCTCCTCAAACATATATCTGAAATATCAAGAAACGACTGCCCTGCAACTACATGTTGGCCTGCAAAGTGCATCCGTCAAAGCCACAAACAATAATAAATAAAAGTAAACTCATTTTTAAGCAAAACAGAAACTTCTTAGTATATCGTGGTACAAAAATAACAATACAGCAATTAATTATACAAAAGAGAACAACCACAATATGTTATAGATATTACCAAGATTACACAATTAAGAGCAAAGCGTAGCTAAACTTTCTAAAATTTGTCAGCATGCTTTGCCAAAGCAATGAAAGTACCTATAAGTTCACCAAACATGTCATCACAGTATTTTCGATGATGTGCTACAAACAAAGAAAAAGGCCTATATAGTCTGTGACAGAAAAGTAGGTGGGCCGCCTCTCACTTAACCAGCAAAACAAATTTATATGAACATAATTTACATAACAATGAAAATATTAATCTATGTGCCACGCTTTTGTAATTACTACAATTGCTGATCAATAACAAATCCTAGTCAGCCAATGGCAACCAGTCAATCTTGCCTACTGCGAGCAATCTGTGACTGTCAATAAGATGTAAATGATGCACCTGAAAAAACAAGTAAACAATTTAAATAAAAAAGCAAAAAACAAACAAATAAAAAACCGACAGTAACTGCACTAATGAACTATAGACTTGTCACAGGAAAATCTCGGCCTTATTATACTCATACACCAAACCAGCCACAAATGTGAGTGACATGATATTTATGGCTGTTTCAGTGTTTATGAGTACATGACTGCTATTATACTATTATAAAAACTAAAGTTAGTACAGAATATTTTCTACTTTCCCCATTAGACATGAAAGGTAACAAAGCACTTTTGCATTTAATGTGGCAGTATTGCTTTCAAAGTTCACACTAAAACTTGCAGTCATGTGAGGATGCTGCTAAAGTCACTGGAAAATCTAGGAGAGCTTTCTGAAGAGGCCCTTCTCAGAGGCCGAATACCTTCCCAGTCCAACAAATTGGCCTGAAGATCAGTGAGTCTCTTCGTTTTAACGTAAATAGTTCTCACAGCCAGCAAAACATTCGTACAAAATATGCAACTAGTGCAATTCTAACCATTTTCTCTCTTATACTTTTAATTTCACGAAAGCCTGCTGCGCATTGCACATTAGGACACATTCAGCAGTCCACTTTTATGCCTAAGACGAATGTTGTTGTACCACGCACGTGCTATTTGCATGAAACTTTTAACAGAATGCTCCATTCAACACTTAACTTAATGAATTTAAATTTAATAACTGAGTAACTTAATAACAAGCTGTGGTATTCAAAGAGTCAATTAATATTTCAAAAGACGGAACTTCGTCGATTATCTCATAAATTTTCAAATTTAGTTGCAAAATGCCTCGAAGGGCCTCCAAAGTTCAGAAAATATGGACAATAATAAACTCTCTCATTTTCTTTTTGAGGATGTGATACTGAACCAACAGACATATTTTAACAACACCTGGTGGTACAAAGAGATGAAAGTGCCCAGAAACAGTTTTTGGCTTCGACCATCCATCTGCCAAACAGGCCAGTGTTGCTTAACTGTGATCACTGAACACTATCAAGACTACCTAGTATCCCTTTGAGCAAAAATATCTTCATGACAGTATCAATTAAAACTCTGTATTTTGGAAGGTCACAAATTAGGTACACTTTGTATCAAAAACTGTAACAGAAAATTCCATCACAAATAGCCTCATTAGTTAATATTTCTCTATACAGGCCCACAAGGCTGCAACCTTATTTAGTAAACATCGCTACTTAAAATTTTTACAGTTAAAAACTTCATGTGAAAACATCTCCCTGTATGTGAGTGTAGGTATAGAAGTTATGCTTTATGCAAAACTTCATGCTAAAATGAGTTAAGAGTTGTTTCACATATACTCACATTTTTTCGTACAAATTTAACTAAGAGGTTAATTTTGGTTGCATCATCCTGGTGCATCTCATAAAAATGCCTCCAGATGGCACCTGCTAACTCTTTGTCGTTACCCATAATGCCCTGAAATTAAATGGACCTAAAAACGTACACTAGTATCAATCAGTTGAATAATAATTTTAGTAGAAGGCAAAACCAATCAACAAACAGTGCTAGTGACAACACTAATGTACTATAATTATGCTCAGCATTGTCATGTTCATTATTAAGAAAGAACCAACACAAGCTTTTAATTGCTTCACATTTTTTAACTCATGTCACTTTGCTCTACTTGAGGAAATACAGTTCTACCTTGGCATTTAATATGAAAGTGTAACATACTCAGTGTCTCATTTATGAAATTTTTAAAGAAAATTATCTAAAAATTTGCCCAATTTGCCTACCATACAATAAAATTATAAACTATGTCAGATCAGTAAATCACTGCTTTAGCACATTTTTCTTGGTTCAGACACCTCACTTGGCAAGCATTATGTGAAGCCATTTATGGAAATGTATTTCCCCATACTGTTCGCTTATGTGTTCACAGGCGCATAAATTTACTCAGGCAACAGAAACGTTAGCAAACTATTTTTGTTGAAGGGTGCTGGTGGGAAGGGAAGCACAAATATACGAAAACAACATTAAACAAAATTGTGGTTTCTTTACCATTATATTAAAGGCAGTGCAAACTATTTTTGTATTTCTTTCATTTTCATTTTCTATTTTTGTATTACCAGATGGCAGCACCACGCAGCATCCAAATTGATGGATTTTTCTAAATATGAATGAGTCAGGCATATTTAAAGTTGCTACTCCACAATAATTACACAGCTCACAAAAAGGTTTTCAGGTGGTAAAACAAAGAACAAAGCTTCAAATATTTTAAATGCTGCAAAATACTTTTCAAGATAAAGTGAACTTGCGAAAGAACTGTGAACAAAACTTGGTATCCTTTTGCAGCATTTACAGGTCTTTTATATACCTGTGAAAAAAGACTGTACATACCTTATAGAGGCGAAAAACAGTCATTTTGCCATATAGTTATTTAATTTATTTCTAGCTACTCAATTACATTAATGTTGGGTACACGTAATAATGACCTACTGTTGTATGCTAAATCCAACCAAACTAATAGTGCAATCATAAAAACTACTGGTTATGTTTTTTGCCTCTATAAATGATGGGAAATAACAGGCCTACAAACTGTTTATTTTCATGTAGCTGTTATTCATCTGTAAGATTTAAGATTCAAAATTTATTTATTTCGCCAACAACAGAAACACATACAGATTGGGTTTTCTGTAACATCTAAGACTGTAAATCACAAATAGTAAAGCCGTGTGGCTGAGGAGACATAAAAAATAACAATACAGCTGCATAAATTAAAGGCTGCCTCAAAAAGAAATGGAACAGGAGAGGGAGAGGAGAGGAGAGGAGAGGAGAGAGTAGAGGGGTGAGGGGAGAGGAGAGAGGAGAGGAGAGGAGAGGAGAGGAGAGGAGAGGAGAGGAGAGGAGAGGAGAGGAGAGGAGAGGAGAGGGAGAGAGAGGAGAGAGAGGGAGAGGAGAGGAGAGGAGAGGAGAGGAGAGGAGAGGGAGAGGGAGAGGAGAGGGAGAGGGGAGGGGAGGGGAGGGAGGGGAGGGGGAGGGAGGGAGGGGAGGGGAGGGGAGGGGGAGGGGAGGGAGGGGAGGGGGAGGGGGAGAGAGGAGGGGAGGGAGAGAGAGAGGAGAAGAGAAGAGAAGAGAAGAGAAGAGAAGAGAAGAGAAGAGAAGAGAAGAGAAGAGAAGAGAGAGAGAAGAGAGAAGAGAAGAGAAGAGAAGAGAAGAGAAGAGAAGAGAAGAGAAGAGAAGAGAAGAGAAGAGAAGAGAAGAGAAGAGAAGAGAAGAGAAGAGAAGAGAAGAGAAGAGAAGAGAAGAGAAGAGAAGAGAAGAGAAGAGAAGAGAAGAGAAGAAAAGAGAGGAGAAGAGAAGAGAAGAGGTTGATGATATCTACATAGACCTACCTTTTTGTAATTCTGAAATACCGTACATGTGAAAAACTTTTGACAGCCACCTGGGTATTTACAAGTTAGGCAAAAGTTAAAAATGTGTCCACTTTCTCACTTTATACAGAAATAACCAATCCTGTGAATTATTTATTAATTTACCTCATCATAACCAAACAAAGAAGCTTGAAAATGTTCATGTAATGACTGTATGTGAGCACTGCGATCAAGGTGTGTCTGCAAAATACTGTATGTTAGAAACCAAACATAAAATAAGATGTAATGATAACCTATAAGTAAAAAAGTTATTACTCAGCATTTCAGAAAAACCAGGAATGAAACAAAATTTAATTACTACATATGAGCGCTACAATCATGTGGGTTTGTCTGGGTCTATAAAACTAATAATAATGGTTTTTTAACTGTTTTGTAGTGCCCCGTTGACATAAAGTTTCAAATAATACGGAATTACACATTTACGGTCTTTTTGTGTGGTGCACCTTCACTACATATACTCCTCTTCTGTATCAAGGATAGTTTACTAGTTTTGTCTAACAGTTGCATAGTTTACCAGTACAAATGCCCATATGATGAAGGGCACATTATCAGAACTACCCAAAGGTTTGAGAATAGGATTGAACAACGTGCACCTGGACATACCAGAGAACCACCTCTTGCAATACACCTCAACTCAGAGGGCAGGAAATGTAAATAAACACAGAAAACATCTCTTTATATGGAGTTTGCTATTGGCCAACACATGATCATACCGGGGTGCTACGGTCGACAAATAGTGCAGAAGTAAATTTTTAAATCTCCGACACAAATTTAGCTGAATTTTGTCACTTTCTAAGCACAAAGTGACAAAATCTCAAAACTATGGCATCAATACTTTCCAACATCAGCTGGCAACTAACGATACCATTAATTAATTATGAATGTGATTGCCAGAATTTTTATAGGCAATTGCGCTTTATTTTACCAATTATTACCCATTGAGGGTAATGTGTTGGAAAAGGGTAGGGAGTTTCTCCAACTCGTTACCCGCAGTGGGTAATAATTGGTAAAATAAAGCACAATACTTTAAAAAATTCTGATAATCACAGTCATAATTAATTAATGATTTTGTTAGTTGCCAGCTAATTTGGTAAAGAATTGATACCATAAGTATCCCCCTAATGTCATGGGTACAGGTGGCACTATTGAATTTTGAGCTACAAGAAGGAAACCTTAGGCCTGCTCTGTCATGTTGACTGGTATCTCAGCTGATAGAGTATGGGAATATGAAAGTTCTATAAACAAAACTGACTAAGAAGAAAGCAAAAATGGATGAACCTGAACAGTATTTGAGATGAAACAATCTATTGACTGCTGGGATACCCACTTCTCAAAACAAAAATACAACTGATACTGTTCTATGTATAGCTAACAAATTAGGTGTACATATGACTCGTGAGGATGCAAGTGTCTCCCATTGTATTCCTGCTAGAAATGTAAGATTAGGTCTACAGCAAACATTCACCAATGAAAATCTCAGCAGAAGAAGAAAGTTGCTTTTTTTAACAAGTTTATGGAAGCCAAAAAAAAGAACCAGTTAAAGTATCTATGAACAAGTCAAAGCAAAGTCCATATTAGAACAATGGAGGATTATTTTCGGAAAATCAGTGAAAAATTCTTAAATATTTTGCTGCTAAATTGCTTGTGCAGAATTGAAAAAAACAGTGTAATACAGATACTTTACAAATACTAACCGTTATCTGCCGGCTTCGTTTGTCCACGTCGAGCCATAATAACTCCACTATAGAGTTTCTTACAGTTTTTCCCTCCTTGCCCTCCCTCATTAGTCGTACCATGCACATCCAGACATGAAGTTCCGTTATTACAAACCATGAGTTATATGTATCTGGCAAGTCACATTCTAAATAGATTCAATTAATTGGTAAGCCACTAAAGCTAGTTTTTCTATTTATAATGTTCTTAATTGTTTGGAAGTGCAATTCTGTAAGACAAATACATAAAACTATATAGCTATTATATAAACTTTCTGCAATTATTTACAAAAATGTGTGCAAGATCTTGAATAGTTTAGCTGCGTAATAGTAAATTTAATATGCAATTTAATTACTATAATGCCTATTTTCAGCAATTACTGACAAAATCTTGTTTTGACAATAATTGTCAATGTAAATATTATTCATTTACACTACTAATATTGTCAAATATTATTGAATATTGCTTCAGTGAACAAAAATAGATCAGTATTACACTACTAATATTGTCAAATATTATTGAATATTGCTTCAGTGAACAAAAATAGATCAGTAACTAATATATTGTATAACTGATATCAAATTAATGCAAAACAAACATGCACAAAAGTATGTACTTAAAAACACAAAGAAATTAAAAAAATATTTACTCTTAAAGAAAAGTATGTGGTCTACTGGTTCCACACAGCATTCATAAAGTTGAGCACCACTTTGCATTAATTTCTGAAAAACAAAATGTAATAAAGGCAGCCTAAAAATACAGACTAAATCTGACAGAGGAAGAAGTTATTCCACAAAGTGGAATTTAATAATTAAGAGTTTATGGCAATATAAACTAATAATACCAGTTAAGACCAAAAAAAGGTACATTTGCAACTGTACCATTTTATGTGCTCAGGGCAGTATCAAGACATTACGATGTTGTAGTCTGATAGTTCAGTCCCCCCATCGCTATTACGGATTTATGGTTACTTAAATGCGAAGTGCATATTACTTGTTGTGTATTAGTAGCACAATTATGTAATACCTACGTAGCTATTGTTAATTACATATATTTGCACAAATTTTATATCTAAGCAGGCTACACACCTCCTTGTGGTATAATACTTTTTATGTAAGAAATTTACTTGTTTGTTATACGGCACTTATATAAAATTGGGCTCAGTAACTGCTTGTGGCATGATTTACATAAAATACGCACTTCATATAAACATGAAAGTATACACAATTTCAAGGAAAATGTAGTGCCCTGGGCTACAGCCTAGTTAGCCTATTGACAAATATGCCCCTGTAGGTACGACTCAATTAACTTTTTTACATTTATCAAAATAAAATTTTAAAGCCGGTTCTGTAATGCAAACAAAATGTTTAGTGCTCGCCCATGACCAGGACCAAACTTGTAACATGATACCCCAGCAGCTGGCATAGTATGACTTATAATGAAACAATATGATAGTGATTACTTGTGATAAAGGCATCTGTAAAGTACAGATCTTTGTCATTATTTAAGCTACATGAAAAAGAAAACTAACCGTTTTCACTATTAATGAAACACTAGCAGTTTTGAGTTTCACTGAAGGTAAAAGTGAACCTTTCAAAGCATTTAATTTATCAGTGAATTTGGAACTTGGCATAATTTATATCTAGCACATTTCAAGTCACTTGATAGTAAAGTCTAACAAGCAAAATATGTTGAGATGCACAAGACATTGATTCAAAACTTATGCATTGCAAAAGTCATTTTAGTTCGCCTATTTATAGTACAGCCACATTTAGTACAAATTCATTTTGTAAGTTAGGCCTGTTAACAAAAACATAGTAGAAAAAGAAAAAATTAAAAAGCGTAAAAAATTAAATCATTAAACAACAAAATTATACAATATTGACAAACTTATTATTTTACACAGTAGCCAAGACACACTCATATTGAGCGATACAGTAAATGGTCTGGTGATAAGAGTAGCTTGAACACAAATTGCTGAAAATGTTTCAGTGGTAACAACGATTAATTCCTAAGTGACATTCTTTCATTCATTGCTTGTGTGACATCAGTTCTTAAATGTCTCAACATTCCTCAAAGATATCTTCCGGGTGTACGTTAGATGATGACATGAACTTTCTTTTGAATAAAAACTGCACTTATCCATGTTTCACTAAAACAAATTTGAACATTACACAAAATGCATGCTACAAGATTGTAAAATTTAAAGATGTGTGACTCCTCAACACCAAATAATGAACGGATGCATATGAAACATATGGTACCACATACTTTATGATATGTGCATATCGTCACAAGTTAGGCTTGTATTGATAAATTCAAATGCCCGTAGAAATGCCTTATCTTTTTACAGATACCAAGGAATTTAAAAAGGCGGGCTCTGTCCAAAAAATTCTGTCCCACAAGGTCATTTTCAAGGTCAAAACAAAGGTCAAAAGTTCATGTAAATTCAGACACCACCTATCTGAAGTTTCATTGCAGATTCTGAAAGCTTGCTGAATTCCACTTAAAATGATACTACTCCTATCAAAATCTGATTGATTCACATCATCATGGTCATACATGACAAAAGAATAGAAAATAAATTAAAATTCCTACCTGCCCCATAGTGTAAAACAGCAACAAATTGGAAACAAACATAGTATTTTTAGGCCTAATTTACTGGTTCTTGTAATTTTCAAAAATTATCATAACATTCTTTCCTTGAGGTTTTTAAAAAGGCAAAGAGTGGTAAGTTACTGTCTCTGTTCTCACATGTGACATAGAAGATCATTACCGATTTTCGAATTCCGCCTGGAGCTTGCAAACCTAGCTTATCAAGCATCCTTTTAAAAAATCCATCACTTAATTCTCTTCTCTTGAGGAAAGATGAATGGCTCATCTGCAATAAAAGAACTTACGTTGTACATAATTAAGATCACCTATGTTAAGGTATGTACATATATACTATGCATGTGCCCATGCTAGATTTTGAGCTATGCTCAGCCGAGATATTTATTATTTTGATCATCATGGTCGGAAATGTGAACACTGGGCCTTCATTTTTCAAAAAAAATCTGTCCGAGAGCTAAACAGTTTTTTGATGCTTAAGTATTGTTTCTATAGGAAATGCAAGCGGCATTGCGTCAACAATATTGTATTCTATTTAAATGCAGATCTACATTTAATGATAAATTTCAAAGGATTAAGAGAGGGAAAGAGAGAGACCGAGGTACCAATACACTACCTTAACAGAAATTGACCTTATCAAGAACAAAACAAAATATTAGCTACAATAATAATAATCTTTTTATTTATCTTGTAACACACGCACAGTTATAATACAATTAATTTGAAAACAAAAATGTGAAGAAAGGGCAGCGAAAGACCAATTGGTCATCTAGTCAGCTGCCCTTTGGTTAGTGATGAACATTTGATTACACAAACATTAAATCACAGAAGGAATACTTTTGCCAATTTTGCACAATTTTGACAAGTCTAATAATGCTATATCACAAATAAAAAGAATTATGACATAAAATTATTTTTGGTTTTACAAGTTTACATCAAGACACAATACTAACATACCATTCTCTTTGTCTTTGTGAAAATGCTTGTTCGTCGTCCAGAAACACACATGTTTGCCTGAAAGGCAACTGCTGGCATTTTGGTAAGCCACATAGTTGTCACAGTTACTTCATTAGCAAATATATGTAACAGTTTTCTACATGTTTCACATCACATTTGCACTCACTTTATAGAGCACTCACTTTATACACCTCCACGCTTGCCACAAAGGAAAAAAATTGATCATCTAGGTGTTTTAAATTTGCTTGATGATGTTAATAGTTCTCGAACACCTGGATGCTGTGGCAGTCACTACTAATAATGATTATCTTCTTGTAATTCTTCAGTTCTGGTTACCTAGTATCAATCCGTCTTCTTAGTTTGCGTGGTTATAGTTACGTTCTAAAACATGGCACGGTCCACCTGCTGATGCCAGGCACTCCTGTTCGCCACTACCTGCTGTGACTCATCATCCCTCAAATCTAGGGCTGTATTTGCTAAGTCTTTTTACAGTATATACGTTAGAAGGCGACCACCGCTCGGCTTTTTTTGTCGTTTTAAGAGCTTTGGTTTACGTAATGCCATAGCACAGGTGGATGAAATTCCTGAGTTAGTTTTAGGACTAGCATTGGATTAGTACATGCCCAATCCAATGCAGTACTTACCCAGTACAATTCTTACTTGGAACTGTTTGTTCCAATGGTTCTTTTTCACATCATCACACAGATCACCGTAGGATATTCTGTCAGGCCATTTAATTTCTAGTAATTCAGTACCAGAACCATGCGAACGACAGCACCATATCAGATTCACCAATAACACACTCAAGAATTTCCTTACAGTCGAACGCACCGCCAACATTATTGTTTTTTTTTCATAAACGACCACAAACTCGATCTGCTCTGTCTTAATAGTTAATATATCTATCATCACCGCCACATATTTAGATGAAGCGCTTGTGTGTGGAGAGATTGCTAGGACGCATCTAAATCAGAGAACCTCATCCCACAGACTACTACTTATTTATAGTACTTAACAGAGAATCACTATCGTATTATACTCGGCAAATAACAGATAAAAAAACCGCACATAGGAATAAACTTTGGCTAAATGTCTGTGCTCAAATAGCTGCTTCTTGACTGGACTAGTATCTATATTAAAATTAATTCTAGATAGCTGGGATTAGGTCTGGACAGATTCGCAAAAGTTATACCAGCTAGTACCTATATTAAAATTTATTTCTAGATTGCTGGGTTTAGGTTTATGAAGGTTTGCAAAAGTCATACTAGTACTATAATTGTTTTGCAGTTATGAACTAGAGCTTGCCTAATTTGTGCATCAGTTTTGAAACCTTCCTACACAAAGTAATTTATAAAAAACTTAGCGTTGACACATTCTTAAATAATCAGCAATTAAGATTTAACTGGCAGTTATTAGTTTCACCTGACACGTAATCATTCCAGTCACATATCATAACCAAGCGTATCCATAAAATAAAAAACACGGGCCCAATGGTGTCCTTGCACAAAAAATAACAAGACAAGTAACTAGATAAGCAGGGTCTTTATCCAAACAACACAAAGGCACAATTATAAGTCACTGAGAAATTTTCTCAGAACTTTTTGTGATAAGCTTGCAAATCTGTCAGACGCATGTAACTGTGCACATATAAGTACTAAGTATTCCATCATTCAACACTCTGAAAAGGACTGACAGGCTCAATGCCACCATCTGGCTCCATACCAGGCCACCGATCTAGGTAGTGGCAATAGAAGTCCCTATCTTCAGCTGTATAAAAAGTTTTTTTTACAAATGGAATCACTGAGTCTTGAAACAAAGTGCCTCCAGTGTCACTTCTTATAAATGGTATCTTGCCTCCTAACAAAATAAAGGCATCAGTACTTTTGAAAATGCACAAAGTCATTTCAACTGTACATTTCAGGTCCCTCAAATTTTAATCAATTGCAAGATGAAAAAAGACAAGCAAAATCAACAAACAACATAAAAACAATCGAAAATGTTTCTAAATTTATATTATAATGTACAACATTACACGATTAATAACAAATTGATGTATAATGGTTCTAGTTTCATTAAATAGACAATCACAGACAAAATGAATAAAATAGACACTTTGATATAAAAGTCGATTAAAACAACATGATTGATTTACAATACTTACAATAAAAGTTTGTCATGCTACCTATTTACACATTTTATAATCAGTTACTGTTGAAGTAAACAAAAGTAACATGCTGGCATTTTAAACAAAATCATAAAAATATTGATTATACACACACATACTTAACATTGCACAGTATACGTGCAGGTATAATTACTCTCGCTGCAGCAGCACTAGATACGAAGCACCCATAGATGACTACTGAAGCTTGAACTACAGGTAATATTAAATGTAATTAGGCATCCATGAAAGCAGTGCACTCTAGTATTGAATTTTATGCATTTACCCGTACCTGGAGTTCTTCACATAGACCTATACGGTCCTTGCATCTTTAGATACTGAAAAAAAGCAGACAATACGGAATGTGATTTAAATAATTAATTTGGAAAACAATAACATCACTTGCATAATATAAAACTTGTTGTCAAATTGTTCAGCTTTTGACTTGACAAATCACTCAAAACAGATGGCGCATATCACATTATATGGATGTGAAGCTGCAATCTCTCAAATAAATGGTTTTGTTTTACCAAATAAATGATAATATGATAGAATCATGTAAAATCAAAGCTAAAGCAGTGCAATAATAATGAAACCTGCACAGCTCTAATAATGTAATTATTGGAAATGCTATACCTGTACTCACTATAAAAAGCAATTACGTTAATTAGTAAATGCCACAATGTGCGATAAATTATAATAAGAAATGCATGATCCTTGGCAATGCTCGAACAATCGTTACAATAGTAGGTATCATTATTGGAAATTTGCTAAAAAATATCATGAACACAAATAATGCACAACAAACAACCAAAACTCGTAAATAGGTCACGGCCATCCAAATTTTGTCTGCCTAATATCAGAATGTGTATTAAAATTACGAAATGACAGATTATGCTTTAAATAAAAATTAATAGTATCAAGGGTTTATAGCTGCAGTTTCGTAGTTTTATTTAGAATTGAGCCAATTTTATGTCAAAAGGTGTCAGCACCTAACATCTCATTTTAATATCAAATTAAAAGTACAAGTGACTTAGTCAATGCGAAAGTACAAGAAATCTGCTCAATTTGTTATAAAGCCACTCACCTGTATGACAAGTGAAGGTCCACCAGCTACTATTTCAGCAGGTATTTGTGTAAGCGGACAATTTTCAATACTCATGATTTGTAGCTTGGAGCAGAGAGCCAGTTCAAATGGAAGATTATGAAGATTCATGTTGTCATTTATATACAATGATTCTAGATTCTCCAATGTGCCTAAAACCATATTTCGTTAACACAAAAATCCCACTATGACGATTCACAAATGGTCAATTTTTCACTTAACATCGTAGAGTAGTTTTACATTAAAAAGTCAGAGACTTTTTGATTTTTTTCTTATTACGGGACGTTTAATAAATTATTCTATATGAATTTTTCCCAAGTAATTCATCCCTGTGTAAGCGAGGATCTGCTCACAGTTTAATTTACACATTTACATATATGTAGTATGTATATCAGTGAAAGTTAGCCGACTCTGAAGTCAAAGCCAAAAATACTTTGAGATCATATCAGCATATCTCACTGAATGCTCAGTCAATTTCCAGCACTATGCTAGCTAAGTTTATAGACATTTTAGTTTGGTGTTAAAAATAGTTAATCTATTCTTCAAACTGCTAACTACTACATGATCTTCAAGTCTGCCAGACATAGTTTATAACTGTTCTGAGTAATAACTGTACTTTGCATACACTCTAATACTAATGATGTTAAGGATATTACTTAAAAAAAGGCACTACTTCTAGAAGTGTTCGCGCCCAGACTTTTACGCATTTCCTATTTTACTAATAAGTACTTTATTATTAATTGCTTTACCTATTTCCTCAGGCAGGTATGACAAGTTGTTCTCACCAGCCCCCAGGTACGTTAGATTACACAAATGTCTAAAAAAACAATAATTTTTCAATACTCTTCTAAGAACTTTATCTTTCATATAAAAATCTGCATAGGTAACTACAAATATTAGATATCAATGTTTTATCAAATATCAGCACAATTTGCATGCTTTTAACATTATGCATATACTTCCTGATACGAAGTCAAAGCACTACAACTATCTGGGATGTACAAATATGTAGAGTCCTTGTCGACTAAAAATTAAAATTACATGTTCATCAAGTAGATTCAACAAGCACTAAAATTCACACTTACAGAAAAGCAAAAAATCCTAATTGATAAGCTAACTTTCTTGGTAACCCCTCCATGTATTCACCTTTATTAGATCTGGTTACAAGGTTTATTAATTCGTGTGCTTATGGTTATCAGGCGCTAATATGCCTCTTAATCAATCTATTTGACTTATTTGGTTTACTGCGCTAAGTAAGGTAGGAGATTAGATAGCATGTATACTCACCCTATTGCTCTTGGTAAGCTAGAAAGCTGATTACTCTGTACTACTAACTTTGTCAATTCACGCAGAAATCCTGCAATCACACAAAAACACAAATCTCATAAATTGTAGAATAATTAAACAGGTTCTTGGCGGCATAGAGTTTCAATAATGCTTTAATAAATACTAAGATCATGATTGTAAAGTTTCAGCATTTATTTCACAGTGCACAGGTATATGCAGTATAAGCAACAATTCTAATATTGTGCTATTACCTAATATTTTGATGTAATTGCAGAAGTAGACACTGAAGAGCTCTGCTGAAAAGTCTTATGTCTTTCAATTTAGTTACTGTGTAACTGCATATACATGTGCACTGTAAAATAAATGCTGAAATTTTACCATCATGGTCTTAGTATTATTTAAAGCATTATTGAAATTGTAGACTGTTTGTCAAGTTAATTTAATTTGCTAGCTAGTCAATGATATAAGATAATTATATAAAACAGTCACAATCTGAACTAATTAATTAATTAATTAATACGGCATAAACAAATAGCAATGACAACCCACCAACTTCATTCGGCAAACTCTCAAGTTTATTTTCCTCCAAATCTAATACACGAAGCTTTTTCAAATTTCCAATACTGCTTGGCAGTCTCTGAAAAAATAAAAAATTTTCAATAAATTCAGCAGCATGCAAGCATATCAATGTTTCGTAATAGACAACTGTTTGCTCATCCCTCACCGTACACCCTAAATACAGCTGATGCAACACTGGCAGCTTCACTAATTAAATAATACAGTTTATGCTTTGCATTATTGCATTACTTTGTACATGTACATACTATAACAAGACCAATTGAATTCAGATCCAAACCTGCAACCATAACACCATGATCATGTTTATACACAGTCGAATGTGGTTAACTTGTGTTAATACTTGTACAATATTATGCTGATGTGTGACTAGCCAATGTGAAAGGTGTTTCATGACTAATTACTGCTGGATTATGTTTGTCCCAATGCAGCTTATTCACGTGCAATTAGATGCTTAACAAGCCTTAAAAACTTGATGTCGTCTCTGGGCTGGATGACTAACATTAAGTTCTCTTGGAATTCGAGTTGCTCGGGTGTCACAGGTTGGCTCCTGTCTTGGACCTTTAAACAATCCTAATTTTTTTTGTCTACACCATTGAATAGCCTTAAGTTTTTTTGTTTACACCATTGTCCGTGCCCTACCCCAGATGCCCATCCTGCAGTCACGTGACTCTAGTTACTATAGTTTTACAGTTATTCAATGTTATACAATGAAATCTGCAAGCTTCATTGCATTTATCACTTGACTATTCCTTGACCCATTTGACTGAAACCTATATAGTGTCCCTGACTCTAACTGACGGTCACTGTCTTTAATGTGATTACACAAGGTATTACGTTGCAAATTTTGTGACTATAAGTCTGTAATCCTCTCAATTTGTGAGTTAACATGAACTGAAACTCAATGCCCTAATTTTCACATTATGACTCTTCTCTCAGGTCCCAAAACAATTTCATGCATTCTAACCTTGCGGTTGTCAGAGCCCCTACATAGAGTGCTTATCCTGTAGTAGCTTCATAAATCTAACTACTATAGTTTTAGACTTACTCAGTGTTATGCATTTTAGCTCTTATCTGAGCCTTAAAGAATCCCAGCTTTTTAAAAAGCCCACTTACACATCCACCCCATAAAACCTAAGACACAAAAAAAATTTGAATTCAACTCAAAGTATTAGGCAGAGGTGAATGACAATTGAAAAACTGACAGATCAATACTCACTGTTCACACCATTTTTCAAGACCCCTACACTAGCTGTCCACCTACAAATTTCGTGACAACTACCTACAAATTATTTTATTTACAAAATAACATTAATTGAAACTGGACGCCCTAATTTTTATATTTTGGCTCCTGCCTCAAGCCCTTAAACTATTCCAACATTTTTAACTGTACCACTGCCTGAGGCCAGGTGTTCACCTTGCAACTTTCATGACTCTAGCTTTAGGAGCTATACAACGTTTTGCCTCCTAAAAAATCTAGCTTTTTAAAAGCTCAAGTACATATAAACCCCTCAATGCCTAAATGCTTATGAAAAAAGAACTGAACTTAAGTCAAGCCCTAGGAGAAGTTGAATGGGTGACCGATCCTTACATGCAGGTTTCGCTGACTCCTGCCCTCTGCATTTGCAAGTTAACATGAATTAAAAAGTTAATATTTAATGAAAATGTAAATTATTACATTTGAATAACAGAAAAATTATTCTTAATGACAGACCGATTAACGAAACATTACACAAGAAGAAACTATTCCGCTTAAAGTGCAAAAGAAGTTTAAATGGCTTAATCTTACTCACAGGACTAGTTACCTACCCTGAGTAAGTTGTTAGACAGAATAAGAACCTCTAGATTGTACAAATTAGAAATATCATCTGGAATCTTTGTGAGTTGATTTGTACCCAGATTCATTTCTACCATATTAGTCCATGTTCCTGTATCTAAAAACATTAAGGTCATTTTATATACATGTACATAAATTAGGCAAACTATGTACATTAGTTTCCTATTTATTATTAAAGAAGTAAAAAAGTTTATGGATGTCCTATCTTTTCCGCTGTTTTTTGCAAGTTACCACTTTGTAACATAGAGAATGAGGCCGTATTAGACTAGAAGAAAATATATAAAGTTTCCAGGGACTGTTCTGTAAAAGTGGGCAACATAGACAGTCTTATAAATTTTACTATGCTGAATGTGAAAAAATTGTTGCTAGCTCGAAAAACTAGCAGAAAACAATTATAAAACACAAAAAAAAATAAATGGCCAACAAGTTTTCGGAGAAACTTAATGCTAATGCTTTTGCCTCTGGGAATTTTTTTTATTTATATTGT
Organism: Tubiluchus corallicola; assembly: GCA_030141605.1. NCBI lineage: Eukaryota > Metazoa > Priapulida > Priapulimorpha > Priapulimorphida > Tubiluchidae > Tubiluchus > Tubiluchus corallicola. Next base: position 4,598 of record JAQGDQ010000376.1, on the reverse strand, counting down.
TTGAGTAAAAAACTTGGCGGCCATTTTGTTTTTCCATTTACAGTCTATTCCACTAATTTTTCAATTTAACAACAGTTTTTTTATTCAGCATAGTCAAATTGATAAGACTGGCTGTGCTGTGCATTTCCAGGGTTCCACTTTTTTTGAAAATTAGTCTAAGTCTATTACTAGTCTAGTCTAGTACTAGAGCCCAGCAACTAGTATAGGATCCACTCTTGAACAGTACCCACATGTTTTCAGAAAATTTGCAGTCACCCAAAAACATCTTTTGCCATTACTTAAGACCTTAATTTCCCATTCAGAAAATGTAGAATGCCTAAATTGGATCTCAACCTAGTGCTGAGTTCCAGCATAGCTTGTTTCCTACATAAACAAGCTACTCTTACACATTATTGTTCAATTGTAAGTAGACCTGTATTAGTCCTTTGACATTATAAAACCCGACTAAGCAAATGTTTTTTTGCGGATTGCAGGGTCTGCTAGTCTCTGCAAATATACACCATGTAGATATGCATGTGCATAAGAAATTTTTGTAGCTATTTCCTTGGCTATCTAGCCATCATTTTACACAAATGAGACTAACTATCACCTCGTTAAGAGTTTATTTTCCCTACCAGAGTGGCAGAAAAAAGAGAGCAAAAAGCTCTAATCATATGCCATTATTAAACAAACAGAAAATCTCTTACCTAGAGGCAAAGATGTAAGTTGGTTATCCTTCATGTTTAACTTTGTCAGGTATTTCGCTCGTGAAAATATTCCAAACGGAACTTTCTTGATTTGATTATGCTCCATATTTATTGTCTATAAAAATTATCACGTTCAAAGAGAACACTTTATACACCAAAGTAATGTATATTATATTATAAAAGCATTTACTCCAATTTTTGTAAAATGTTTAAACTGCTGCGGTGAATGTTGGCGTAGAGATGTATCATTTAGTCCGTCAATTGAAAAGCCAGCACGTGACTGGTCACATGACATGACAACATACCCTCACCTGGGCTTTTGTTTACAAACATTGGTAATGTTAATTTTTTAGGTGGCAAAACACAGGCAAAACTTATTGTGTCATAAAGAAGTACATACCTGCAAAGGAAGTTTTTGTTATGCCTAAATCGTTTAAGATTCTGTTCACATCGTGTGAAATACAAGGTACAGTGAACTTGAGTGAAGCAACTAAACAGTTGACTCTTACTATAGACGTAAGAGACTAAAGACACTTTTAGGTCCTACATTTATTTAGATGTGTCTACAAGTAACAGAATTTTTGGTTTCTGGTACCAGAGCCTATCAGTGATCACTTAAGCTCAAAAATTATTACAGCCAAAAATCCATACATCTCTTATATTGTTTATTGTTTGTAAAATAAAGACCCATACAATATGTATCGCATTTGTTCACACATTTCTATTTTATTTACACATGTGCTTGTTAACCAAACATGAGTAATATAAATGCTCGAATAATAACTGTTAATTTGCAAAGTTGTTGATATTGTTGGATCTAGTTTAGATGACACAAGCAGCAATAAGCCCAGTGGCAACCAAAATTATTAGGCTATTTTATTTGTCAGTTGTCATTAAATTTAACTGGACATCATTGTTACTCCTTGCTAATGTGATCTCATTTTGTTTTGTAATCAAAAGTCTTGCATGTATGTAGTAAATTGATAAAAAAATAATTACTTTTTATAAAAATTACTCACAGTGTCTTCAGGTGAGTTAATTCATTAAAAAATTTTGACAAACAAGTTGACAATGAAATCACCCAAAACTTTGGTCTCAAGGGAGTGTAAAAGGAAAATGATAATTGACTGAAAGTTGAACACATTTCAGTCAAAGTATAATGGTTTTTTATGAAAAAATGTGAAACCCTAAAAAGTAAATACATGTTAGTAATGCATCGATATCTAATTAAAGCAGTGCTTCCTCGGGTAAAAGGCCTATAGGTTTTAAAAAAATCTACGTGATAAAGAAACCTAAAATAACATTTTTTTAAATCTTCAGTGCAAATCTAACAAAAAGTTAATATAAAATGTGAATGCATAAAATTTTACAGTCAAGACTTTCGCTGCTACTTGAATCAAGTTCACAGCAGCTGTCATTCCAAGAGCCCCCATTTAAGCTGAAATTGAAAATGAAGTTCCTGTGTCACTGTGTGAATCACAGACGAGATGTTATTACTACTTCCTTGCCGCCATTGGATGAATCGGTAGTCTTTAACAATAATTTGCAACTCAACCCGCCAACCAAATGACTTTAGACAATCAGAAATCGATAAAAGTTACTCGCGAAATTTCAGGAAGTACTGTACAATCTCCCACAATGTGCACACCGCCAACAACAAGTACTCAATCATGAAGTCTTTCAATTTGCTGGGTGTACAATACTGTGCAATGTGTGCATGTAGTTTAAAGATTTAGGTTGTGGGTGCTTGACGTAATGGCACAGTTGGAACAGTATTGCCGGAGATTTAAAATAAAAGACAGTGGGAATTTCTTTTAGTGTGAGTATGATATACGCTTAAGATTGCTATAAATTAATATAATTTTTAAGTCGATTTTTCTGAAACCTACTTCACCGATTTTCTTGACCTTAAAGCATTTACAAAACTTGAGTATTAGGTTAAAAAAAATTCTTCATCTCTTATTTCACATTTACCTATTTGAAAATAATTTCATTTTACAGATGCTGAAGGAAAACTAATTGCTTTTCTGAATAAATATTGCTATTCTTGTATGCAACTTGCCTTAATATAATAAACAGGTTACAGCTAATTCCACAAGTAAGATAATGAAATAAAATGAGAAAACACTATAAAATCCTTTTCAATAGCTGTAATAAACATTTACATTTAGCAGAAAAAATATTACATACGTGTACAGAGCAGAACTGTGCTGGACCTCCCATTGGAAAGGCTGTAAATGCATTCCTAGATATGGTCAAACTCGATAATTTAGTTAAACTAGACAGCAAACCTTCCTGAAAATATACAAGAAATTCTTCTAGTTAGCTGTACCGTAAAATTAAACAAGTCACCAATAAAAACCAATATGACGTTTATATATTGCCCTTCTGCAAAGCTTGCCACAAAAAAGTAACCTAACCAGTTTTCCACATTGATGTAGAATATCATATAAACGACTTAACCTTAAGTCCTTTATCAAACATTACACTTTATACTACATGATATAGTATAGAACTATCAAGATCACTACCCAAAAAGTTTAGTCTCAGTTCTTAAGGTTCTGGCTATTTAAAATGCATTTTTGGTAACTAAATGCCCTTAAATTTGAGTCTGCATTCAAACCGTACACTCCACTCCAAACTGTAAATTTATTTTCTTTGTGTAAATATAATGTATGCAAGTACATATAATCATTGAATGGCTCAAATTAGTTATTAGAATAAAGATAACACCCAATTTTTAAATATTCATGGGTCATTGTTTATCTAATTCTGAGAGCCATTTGAAATATACATTGACACACAATGTTATTTAAAAATTTATAATGCAATATAAATCCTGATCAACAATTGGTAATTTCTACAACTTGACACTAGGTCACCTTTGCGACAACATTTTGTTAAACAAGTTACCAATTGTTGACACAGAGGCAACTCACCGGTAATTGTGAAATATTGTTTCCTTCTATGTTAAACTCTTCCAAGTTGACACAGTTGCTCAGAGTGCTTGGAACAGCATTTAGTCTGTTGTATCTATAATAATAAAAAATTAAGTAATATTCAACTCTTACAAATAAATAAGTGGTGTCTACCAGACATTAGGAACACGATACATTATGTGTATCCGTTATAGATAAAAATCAGTTTATATTATTTTCAATGAACTCATTTATCAGATCTGCATATGCATTATTTTTTCCGCAGCTATTTCCTTTTGATTTTTAATGATTTCACATTCTTCTTGTAACTTCCAGGCACTAATAAAAGTTGATAAGTTATTTCCATTCTTTTCATATTTAAAGGCGAACAGGCAAAAATTAACTCACCTTAAGCCAAGTCTAGAAAGAGATGTAAGATTCCCTAAAGAATCAGGGATATCTCTGAGTTCATTATGTTGCAGGTCTAATGATGATGTGTGCTGACATCGTCCAATTTCTGAAATTTATTACACAGTAAAACAAACCATTAAATCTACATGACAAATGTGTAACACAAAGTGTAAATTAATAATAAAGTAATGGGATTAAGCCTACTAAGCTCTTGCACAATTTAAACATAGGTTAAGAGACAACAACAAAATTTTGTTTTTCAACTGAAACAAAAGCAAAGAAAAATCTGAAAAGTGCAATGGTCAATCAACAGAAATCTCAAACATTCCACAACGTTCGAAATTTTCCTGACAATTTTTTTAGATAGCAAATCAAAATATCAAGGCATCACAAAACACCATTAAAATGCAATCATTATACATATATAATATTTCGGTTGTTCACCAGCCTTTCCCAAATGATAAATAACAGAAAAAAACAAATGCAAAGATCAGTTTGAAATCTTAAAACATTTAATGCAAGATATAATAGAACAATATATAAAAATTATTAAATTATGACGCAAATTGTAAGAACAAAACAC